>JANHFR010005363.1:216344-231032 GCA_032468015.1 Mimophis mahfalensis
GGCTAAGTTTTGGTTTAATTCATTTTTAATTTTTATATTGTATGTCTTTTAAAGCCCTGTAAACCGCCCTGAGTCCTTTTAAGAAAAGGGCGGTATATAAATATAATTAAATAAATTAAATAAATAAATAAATTTCAGCATCCCCATAATCACATGATGACATTCAAGTGCTTTGCAGCTGGTATGTATTTTTTTTTTTAATCCCATTTATATGCCGCCCTTCTCCAGAAACTCAGGGCGGCTTAAAATCTATTAAGCACAAATCAATGTGCTTAGCAATAGCCTTCATTCCTTGTATATGCCTGGGTCTTATTTCCACTAATAGAGCAGGTTAAAGGTTGGGAGTCCTAAATTCACAACCAATGCAGATGGAAGGTGTTGTCCATCTCTAGCTATTGTATCAGAGTCTAGGACAGGGGGTGTCAAACTCTGTTTCACATCAGGGTTGTGTTTAACCTCAGGGGGCTGAGGTGGGCCATGGTGGGTGTGGCCATGGTGGCCATGGCCAGCTCGACATCACTTGTGCCAGGGGCACCTGTGGTGGCCTTGGCAGGAGTGGGGGATCTATTATCTCCAGCAGAGGAAGGTAAGATCAGGGAGAGCGCCAAACCCTTGTCCTGCAGAGGAGCCTTGCTGTCTCAGGTGACACAGAGGACCCCCAAATGATAGCGCAGTCTGTCCAGAGCCCTAGACAGCAGAAGGCAAGTACCCAGCCCAGCCCTCAAGCTCCCAGGACACAGCTGCTCTTACCTTCTCCTTGAGGCTGCTGCTGCTGTTCTCACTCTTCTTGGCCAAGTTGCTCATGGCATATATGGGAAGGAAAGTGTGTAGGCTCACTCCCTCTCCATGCAAGGAGACCCAGCGTTGTAACCAAAGCAACCTCAGCGATAGAATGGGAGACCACCAGGAGAGGTCAGGAGGAGGAGATAAGGGGATGGTGAAAGAGCAGTAGGGCTGTTGGTGGTCAAGTGCTAAACTATCCTTCTTCCTTCCTCGCCCCCCCTTCCTTCTCCCTTCCCCTCTTACCTTCTTTTTCCTTCCTTGCACTCTTTCCAACTTTCCTTCTTTGCCTTTCCCCTGACCCTTTCTCATTTTCTGTCCCTTCTTAGATGCTCAAATGCAAAAGCAGAAACATTTTTCCTTTTGTTTTGTTTTGCTTTTACTTTGTTTTGCTAGGCCTCTGCCAGTAAAAACAGAGCTTGGGGGGGGGAGTGCGTCCCCCCGGGCCCCATTTTCAGCTGTGATGGCTTCCTGCAACCCTTTGCCAGTTAAAACAGATCTGGCCTGTGGGGTGTTTAGACCTAGTCCACATGGTTGCTCTGTAAACAGCAAAGGACTGGCCTGCGGTATCTCTGCCAGTGAAAACAGAGCTCGGGAGGACAGTGCATCCCCCCAAGCTCCATTTTTGCTGGCAGAGGGCTGCAGGAGGCTGTAGCAGCCGAAAACAGAGTCTGGGAGGGCCACGCATAGTCTTCCTGAGCTCCGTTTTTGCTTGCAGAGGTATCACGGGCTGGTTCTTTGCTGTTTCCAGAGTGGCCCCAAAGGCCAGATCGAAGCACCCCAAGGGCCAGATCCGGCCCACAGGCCTTGAGTTTGACATCCCTGGTCTAGGATAATTTGGTGCAGCTGATTCGCCTGGATGACTTGCCCCAGTGACTCACCTTGGGGAAGTTCATAGTGGGATAACTCAAAAGAGGGACAAGTAAATTATATAGCAGGTCTTAACTTGCTTTAGTTTTATTTATTATTATTATTTATTATTATTAGAATTTATATACCACCCTTCTCCCAGGGGGGCTCAGGGCGGTGTACAGGGCAAATTAAAACAAAACCAATACAAAAGTTAAAAAGTTATTAAATCATTCCAGCCCTAACAAACAACAATAAGCTTAAAACAACATACACACCCCCTCAGTCCAGGCCGGCCAATGTAAATAGATGTGTTTTCAGTTCCTTACAGAAAGTGTGGAGGTCTGGGGCCATCCGCAACTCTACTGGAAGTTGGTTCCACAAGGCAGGCACCCCGACTGAGAATGCTCTCCCCCTAGAAGTTGCCCGCCGGCACTCCGTGACCAGCGGGACCCGGAGGAGACCCTCCCTATGGGAGCAAACCGGACGGTGGGAAGATGATGCTGGCAGCAGGTGTCCCCTTAAATATTCTGGTCCCAAGCCATTCAGGGCTTTATAGGGTTACCACCAGCACCAGACTTCTTCTCAAGTTAGAAGTCTTCAAGGTTGGGATGAACTGCAATTCTCCTTGTCCCTCTCTTGAGTTATCTCCCATTGAGTTGTCCTGAGGCGAGTTGGCTGCGGTGACTTGTCCCATTTCAATTACATTGTGGCAACCCCCTTTGAAGAGGGAATGAATGGTAACTCTTACGTACTTTAGGGTGGACTGTGTACTCAACTTGGATGTGTTTTGAAAACCATTTGGAAACTACTACTGATACAGAATGTAATTGGCTATCTCTGGGTAGATGAGAACTATTATAAAAGAATAACCTGTCTTATAGACATTTCATTGGCTTTCATTAGGTTTCTGTGTCTAATTAGAAGTTTACCTGTAAAACCTTCAAATAGAAGCAACATATTTCTGTTTGATTTACTAGGAAGAGGTTACTTTAAATTCCCATTGCAGGAGAAACTAAGGATGTGGAAGCCAAGAGGCAGGTTTTTTAATCTGTTGTGAAATGTTTTGCTCCCAAATCAGATTGGCCCCTTGCCTGCTGTTCTAGGTTTTAGATGAGCCAGTTCAATTCAGTAAAGGTTAGCAGAGTTATTCTTGCTGGCTATTGATGTGTTTTTATTTTTATTTTTATTTTTGTTATGATTTACAGTATTTGTTTTTAATCTAGTGTTAGCCACTCAAATTTGTGACTGCAAGTTGGGCGGACATACAAATTGATTAAAATAAATATAAATAAATAAGAAAAATGCATTTGCTGAAATGACCTTATTCATGGAACTTTTCGGTCTCTGAGATGGATCACTTTTTCTAATATTACTTGCATACAGAGCTTCTAAGTAAATTATCCTTTGTTCAGTTTTTGCATTTGAAAACTATTTACAAACAGCATACAAAATATAATTTATTTTATTATAGCTGTAGATTTCCATACAAAACCAATGTATTTTCAAGTATTCTCAACTTTGGAAAGAATGAAACTCCACATTGACCCCCTTAATACATGCCACATGTATCAGCTGCCTGTTTTCACTATAAATTTGTTACTTAGCAAGTTTTTTGAAGTCATGATCATTGTAAAACAACTGTAGGCTTAATTTATGTGAAATGGTATACTAAGTACCTAAATTTGACAGTGGAGCTGGTTATATTACTTATATAAACTTAGTTAAAAAGAAGATAAACAAAACTAAATGCGATTTCACTTTCTGTATTAAGAAATTGAAATCTCGGTAATATGCTCACAATTATTGGCATGAAAGTCCTATGCATTTAAAACATTATAGCAAGGAAGCATATATTTACCTAGCAAGCCTGGAGGCTACTTTTTCTCCCAGTTTGGTGGCAGTGGGAAAATATTGTTTCTGATATTAATCTATGTAAGAAAAGGAGCTTATATTGTAAGACAAGTGTTTTTATTTGAAGGGTATTGCCAAGGATAAATCCCTGTTCTTCTATTCTGCTCATAGCACCTGAGTTTTTTGTAGCCTATAGTTCTTTAAAATCCATGCAAGGGGACATATTGTGCAGCACAACTCAGAAGTACACCCTCCTGGGTAGTCAGTAATTGAATGTAATGTTGGAATTCATTAGATAACATTGGCCTTTGAGTGGCATATCAAAGATTACTCTTCAAAGTGGAGTTCCAGCCATGATAACAGTTACATTTACTTTAATTTAAATTAAATTTTATTGACTTTAATTATAATAAGATTACTGCAGGTGTATTTAATAAATACCTTTCTGTTATATGAAGCATTGTAGATGCAACAACTTTAGAGGGACTCTAGAGCTGCTACAGACATTTGGGGAGCTGGAACCTGTGTATTTGTATACTATACTACTGAACTTCACTAGAGAAACCACTTTCATGACACCTCAGTGCCAGTTTAGATGGATCTATTCCATTTGGGCTGAAAACAATGAACTGTTTAAAGATTTCATAAGATTTAAATGTTGCACATGATGTGATAGAATCAGAAGTTTTTGTCTCAGTAACGTAACAGAGCCTGTAACGATTTAAAAAGATTGTTTAGGTATTTCACTAACTATCATTTGACCCTTGGAATTTTTTTTTTAAATCTTGGAATAAACTAGTAATTTTAAAAGATAGGGTGTTCAAAATATACACAGAATTATATGCACTAACTAATAAAAAGGCCAAATTCTATATGCAATTTCATTAAGTTAAACCAAAGTATTCAACAAAATAAGTTACCCATCTTTTTTTCAAAACCATGTGTGCTGCTTTTGATTTTTTTCCCCACAGGAATTGCCCAAGTCATTCAATGTCCTGTACGTTGGATGAACTGTAACAACTTTAAGTGACTTATACTTGACAAGAAATGAGAGTTAGAATATTGAAGGAATATTTATTTCAAGAATAGAAGAATATAAAGAAAACTGAAGAGAATACAGAAGAACACAAGCCTTATTTTCCCTTTCTCTTTTCTTTCATTTTCACATTTTTCCTGATTCTAATAAATATCCAAACTCTGCCCTTTGACAAAGTCTGTGGTTTTCTTAATTATGCAACTTGAAATTTGATTAAATGGAACAGCACATTGCCATTTTACATCAGCTATGAATCATTAGAAATTAAATTATGGAGTAGTTATCTAAACCTTTTTATGAAACAAAATAATAATCAAAAATATATTTTCATTAGTAAGTTTGCAGAGTCAATTTCTGAATATCAGAACTTACGAGTTTTTGTACAATTGGATAATTGTGTAACCAGAAGAAAGAACAAAGAAAATATTCCTTTATTTTGCACTGAAACTAAATTCTTGTTTTCAAGAACAATCAAAAATATTGAATACATTTCTTTTGGCTGTGGAAATTTCTCTATGTGATCCACATTTAACTTAAGTTTTATGTATTCTTTTCATGATACAAAGCTCTTTGTTTACCTGGTTTTTAAATTGGAGGATGAGAATGGGAAAGTGATTTTAAAAAAACATTGTTTTTTGTCTTAAAAATTACTTTTTGATAAAGTAGTTCCTTCCAGTTATCTTTATTTCCAGGCTTTTTAAGATTCATATAGTTGAGATGGATTGTTAATGGGATGTCATGTTACATTTAGAAAAACTATAGAAGCCTTTTGGTACAACATACATTGGAAAAGATCTTCAAAGCATATATACAAGAAAAAAACACGGAAAACTTAAGAAACATTTTTTTTTCTATTTAATCTTCCAACCTCTGGCCATCTAACAAAATTATAAATAAGATTAGATTAGTTTATCTTAAACTAGTTTGTGCAAGGGTAATCGAGTAAGATACTCTTTGGGAAGATAGAAAGGAATTAAGATATAAAGGAGAATTGTACAAGTATATTTTTGTTAATATAACTTGGCTTTGTCCTTGTCCTTCAGTTCTCTGTTCTGCCCTGGTAGAGAGCTCTCCTGAACATATACCCTAAACATTTGCTGGTTTGTAGATGGGGAGAGAGTTCTGATGGTCTCATTTGGTCAGTGAAAATTGCTGGGAGAAGAAACTATGTGAAGGATTGTAAATTGTGGAGCAGCATTTTTATGTAAACTGCACTTTTGTTTTAGATAAATGAAACTGGATAGATCAAAAATCCAGGGATGATAGCACTTGCAAAAAATACCTATCCCTGAAGATGTGTTAGTTGAAGAAGAGGCGAGGCATCTGTTACAGGCTACTAATAGAAGCAAAAACTAGAATGGTTTCTATTTAGGATCATAGATTGTTTGGAACAGCTACTTTAATCCTGGATAGTTGAAGTAAGCTCTGCTGAATAGGAATTACTTCTGAATAGTTGTGTGTAAATATTAGTCCAATAGTGGTTTTCTGTGTGGAAACTAATAAAATAAGTTAAATTGAAATAATCAAAATGTCATCTGACTTACACAATTTATTTTTCAAAAACAAAACTATGGTACATTAAAACAATTTTTTTTCATATATTTTATTGCTATAGTTATGAAAGAGATCATGATTCCATTGTAATCAAATTAGGGTATATTCCATTGTAATCAAATGTATTTCATCGCAATTGAATTTTGGTGAAGGATAAGATTTGAGAAACTCCTGACATTCATTTGAGATAATTCAGATTGTGGAAACAGGCCTTTTTCGGTCTTAAAAAATTATATGGACTTTTAATTTATTTTTTCTTCCTAATATAAACCATTAAATAATAATATTTATATTAAAAGAAGAAAGATGGAATTAGTCCAGGGTAGCAAAAAGCAGGACTCTGATAAGAACTATTCTGTCTAACCAATTTTT
The DNA here is from genome assembly GCA_032468015.1 of Mimophis mahfalensis. Taxonomy (NCBI): domain Eukaryota; kingdom Metazoa; phylum Chordata; class Lepidosauria; order Squamata; genus Mimophis; species Mimophis mahfalensis. Next base: position 222,790 of record JANHFR010005363.1, read on the forward strand.
ATTAAAACACTTAATGTTTTTAATACCTTTACTGGGTATTAGCAGAAGGTTTAGCAATTATTTTATTCTTTTTTTTATTTTGAGTTTCTCCAGGATAATTTATGACTTTATTAAATATACGAGAATTGGTTCCTAGTAGTAAAACAAATACAATTACTGTCTCCTTTTAGAGATAATAAGTTGCAGTCATCTTCTGATCTCTCTAGTTAGGTTGAAAATCATCATTAAAGATACCAATGTTGACATTTAAAAGTGTTCTGTGTTTTTGCTTTTATTTTTTTAATGAAATATATAGATATATATTCTGAAACAAAAATGTATATTTTCTGTATGTCTGTCCTGAATTGTTTTTGTGCTGACTATTTTCATGATTAAATGTGGGATTTTCTGGATATGTTTCTTGTTTTTAATAATTTAAGAACTTTCTTTTAACTAGAAATTCTGGAGAAGTCGGGTGAAGAAGGAATGCCTGACCTTGCTCAAGTTATGCGCATTTTGTCTGCAGAGAATATCCCAAACTTGCCACCAGGAGGTGGTCTAGCTGGCAAGTAAGTAAAAATACACAAAACTCTTGGGTATATAGAATAGAAATAAATTTGTGGAGTTTTTTTTCCGTGGGCATATATGTTTATTGGGTTCAGATATTAGTATGATCATATAACTTGCTGTAGATTTAAATGAATGTGTTCTTTCATGCCTCAGTTACTGTTTACAATTAACCACTATTTTTCTCTGATCTTTTCTCCAAGACCAACATCACTTTTTATTAGTTCTGCAGGTCAGTGAAATAGTCCGCTAAACCTACCCAGAGACCTTCAGGATGGATCTGGTCATTCTGTAAATAGCTGTAATTCTAGGAATTGTATTTCAGAATGACAGATGTGTAACTACATTATTGAATGCTCTCCCTATGTTTTTGCATGTAGCATAATACATAGGGAATAAGATGACAAGAACAGTTAACTATGTAAAGTTTTGCTATCTGGAGCTGTTAGGCTTAACTTTTTTTTCAGTTGCATTCTAAAATGCTTCAGGCTAGTTAATTCTGTGAATTTGCTCTAGAGGTAGTGCTAACTTAATGATAATTTGTTCAGTGATTGCTCAAACTTTCAGCAGCATCAAATGACTGGCACTTAATGCCTAGTCCCCAAAGTTATGGCCTGCACTTGCATGATAAAAATTTGGGTGCTTGGCAACCCACTTGCTTATAACACCTCCCACCTGCCTGCGTCTCTCTCTCTCTGTGTCCTTTTGGTTGCCGCACATAGCAGCACTTGGTGGCAACAGCATAGGGGCTGACGTAGAGGCCCAAGGACTTCTGTCTCAGCCAACCACCCTGGACCCCTATTTCAGCTCCAGCCCCACTGCCACTGAGGACTGCCACCATAAGCCTTGCACCACAGCCAGCCACAAGTGTGCCATAGTACAAAGCGCCAGCCCACCCTCACCTCCCTGGTACTCGCAGCTGACCACCGCCGTAGCTAACCAACCCCATCTTCCTCCTGCTGCTGATACACACCCAACCTGGCCTCATGCCAGGCAGCTGCTGGCTGCACCAGGCCTTCTTCCTGAGGCTGCTTGTGCCATTCTCCAAAATAGTATGTAATTTCTTCAAGTAATGCGTGCCATTCTCATGATGTTTCAGAAGACTTCTGAGGCCTTCTGAAACCACTTGAGAAGGCCATGCATATCCATTGTCCTCCAAATTGCATGCCTTGTTTTGTCACGCTTTGGAAGATCTCAGAAGCTTTCCAAAGGATTATGAGAACAGTGTATGCTACGTGCAGAATGGTTCACGTGGCCTCTGGAAGAAGGCCTACAAAAGCCAGCAGCTACTTAGCATGAGGGTGCACGTTCTCAGCAGTGAGAGGAAGATGACAAAAGTCAGCTGGGCATGGCAGAGCCTGCAGGTTGCATGGTGGTGGAAGTGGCCTGTGCTTTGTGCTGGGATGGCTGGCCAGAATGTGTGGCTTGAGGTGGCACTCAGTGGTAGGTAGCACCAGGGCCAAAGTACCACCTTTTTGTTTCAGCCCCATAGCCGCCACAGAAGAGTACCACTATACAGGATCATCAAAAGAGGAGACATTTGGCGCGGGGAGATAGGCAGGTTGAAGGGAGTTGAAGAAGAAAGCAGTATCTTACCTTATTGAGGCTCAGAGCTAGGAGAAACCAAGCTGGAATGCTTGGATCAGGGTGGATCCTCGCCTAACGACCAGTGGGGGTTAATAGCAACATTGCTAATGAATGTAACCATTTGATGTCATGCTTTATGATCACATTACTTAGTAACAGAAATTCTGATCCTAGTTATTGTCATAACTGGAGGACTACCTGCATTTTAATGTATTTTCATGCTTTACTTAAGACTTGAAATTTGGAGAGTAAAAATATAAGAAAACACTGAAATATGATAATAAATTGTTAACATTTTTAGAAATGCTGTACATGCTTTAGTAATAATATTTGACTGGAAAGAATGGCTTGTGAATAATTTGTTTAATTTTTGCAGGGTTTTTGTTTTGTTTTGTTTATTCACTATTCATGTATGTACAGCCTAAATTTTTATTCAGTTGATTTGATCGGTCCCAACTTTTTGAATGTATTAAAATATAATCTCAAAAGGGTTTTTTTTTTCATTAGTTGTTATTTTTGTGTAAGTAGATACAAAATATTTTAGGTTGGGGTTTTTTTTGTAATTAATGAAATGCATACTCTTAAAAAAAATCAATGGCCTGAGTAAATTACCTTTACTTTGGGTGGAATAGATGCAGTCCAGAATCATAGAGTTATTTTCTAGCAAAATTTCAATATACAAAAAACTTTGTTGTAAACAGTCCTTTTCTGACTTGCACAAGGATTGAAATCCATGGTATTTTTCGTTTGTCCAAGATGCTTTCCAGAATAACATATTGCACATTTTTCCAGCGATACGTATAGAGAAATTCAATAACTAATGCTTCTGCCAAAATATCTCATTTTTATTTCTTTAGTTTCCATAAACTATATAAACAGCTGGCTATTTTCAGAATGTTTTTGCCTTGGTCATATCAGATGCGAAGATAACCACTAAAATAAGAAGGCATAATATCTATATACTCTATGTAATATCATAGTTATTTAAGCATTAAAATTAGTAAATATGTACCTCTCCAGACTACCATCTACCATACCATTTAAAGGTATCTCTTATTATGCCCACATAACGCCTCTACTCCACCAGCTGCACTGACTCTCAGTAGGCTTCTTGGTGCAATTCGGTGTGCTGATTATCCTCTACAAAACCCTACACAGCTTTGGGACAGGAATGGATTATTTATAGCCTATTTGCTCTCAAAAATGTTTGCCCATCCCATATGTTCTAACAAAGAAGGCACATTCCAGAACCCTTCATTGAAAATATATCATTGTATGGGACCCAGGAGGTTTGTCCTCTCTGGCGACCTCTGCCATTTGGAATGATCCTCCCCAGGACATAGGATTGCCCCCAGCCCTACAGGCTTCTAGGAAGGTGGGTAAAGTCCTGGCGGTTCCTCCAGGTTTTGGGGTCAGGTTGAGCAGAGTCACAGTGGTGAGTTGTTGAAGTTTTCAATTCTATTTATCAGTGTTTACTGTGTTTTAATGCATTATGCCATTTTATTGTGTGATGCTTCTTTGTCTGTTGTGCGCTGCCTGAACTCTCATAGTTTGAGTTAAGTAGCCTAAGTAAAATAAAATAAAGTACCAAGGTCTGTTATTCTACTTACTGCTGTGGTAACCAAGATATTTTTGGGAATCCCGCAAGGAGAGAAATGCTTGCAATAATACTCCTGCTGTTGCTCTTCATCATCTGATACCATAGGACCTATTACCTCTGAATTGTGGGGATTTCATATAGTCAACTAGCTTGTTAAGAAAATATTTGTTTTATGAAAACTATTTAAAATGTAACTTTAAAATGTTGTCTTTGTGTAGGAGAAATATTATTGAAGCTGTTTATAACAGGCTGAACCCACACAGAGAGAATGAGGGGGTAAGTACTTCATCTTTGATTGCCAGCTTTTCCTGATGCAGTTAAACTGTAATCTTTCTTTATGGAGAACGCTTTATATTTGAGTTTACAAGTACTCAAGATCATTATGCTAATGAAATTTCTTAAAGGTAAAATTTGACCTTAAATGATTTGTACTACAGATATTTTAATATAAATGGTTTTGGCTTCATTCAAACCACAAGACAGCCATATAACATTATGTTAGGACTTTTATTTCATTTTTGTAATGTATTTGTGAAACAGGAACATATAACATAAACCTAACATTAAGGGCTACTTTGCCAAATAAGTATTTAATCTTCTTGGTCTTCATGCTAGATGCTGATTTATTTTTTCAGACAGACAGACAGACAGACAGACAGACAGACAGACAGACAGACAGGATAATTATTGAAGCCACATTTATTAAACAAAAATCTTGATTTCTGTTTGGGAATAATAAGGGAGGGAATGCAGACAAGTCTCGATACATGCTTGATCTATAAACATTAAATAGGTCATTCAGTCTTGGATGATTTGTTTATTTTTCAAACCTAGTTAGGTATTGTTCTCAGTAGCTTATGCTAAGTAGAACCAATTACATCTCTTATGACTTAAATTCATAATCATTCTGAATGTACTGGACAGTATAGCTACAGCCCCATCTTTAGTGAGATATAAATTATATGCTCTACTGCTTGCCAAACGTTGTCAAATTATCTGAAGCCAAAGGAGAGATTTACATTAAAATTATAGCATCAGTATGGATCTAGAAGAAGCCTTTTGGGTTGTATTGTAGTTTATAGTGCTTTGCAATATCACAGACCTTGAACATTGAGATTTTGTATTTAATTTGTTCTGAACGCTTGAATTTCTTGCTTCAGGTTTGGTCCAAGTCATATTACTTTAAAGGCTTGTAAAAAGCTATTAGATGGAACAGCTTAATTAAAATGAGCCATGTGTAGAGGAGTTTTGTTGTTGAACTCAGCAGAATTGAAATGTAAAAGTCTTAATATTCATTTGTTATATAAGTGAATCAACATCCTACGAACATGTGTTTAGGATGTCTACTTTCTTGTAGAAATGTGCAGAGACTTTTCTTTCTCTGTAATGCACCAAAACAAATAGTAGGTCCACACATCATAAGAGCCTATAAGTTATTTAGATCTACTTAGTATAACATCTGAAGCCAACTATAGCATTATATGAACAAAGCCAGTTGTAATTTCATCTATACACTATGGTTAAATAAACCAATCTAGTATAATGTAAATCAAGTCGATGTACTGTTTCATATGTCTGATACTTGAAATGCACATGAATATACATATACATATAATATACATACATACATATACATGCACACAAACAGGCACACAGTTATGCATGCATTTTTTTATATCAAAAGTATTCAACGGTCACAGGCTCTCAGTACTGACGTGAACATAGCAGAAATGTAGGGGATGGCCTACATTAGTATATCTTGTACAGATTTTGTCTATATTAATTAGCAGTGACTCTCCAAGGTTCTAGATAGACTTTTTTTTTTGTTAGAGGTGCTTAAAATTAAATCTGAAATTTATTTTCTCCCTAAGTTTAAAAATCAGTAAAGAAATCAGCATTTCTTTCTTGTAATTTAACTTCTCCTTTATATAATATATGATAATAGTTTGGGCTCATTTTGTAGCTTCTGAGTCTGCTTTTATGCGTTGTCAAACAGTAGTGGTTGGGAGAAAAGCCTTTTGAGTTTTCCCCTGTTCTCTTTCTGTAAACTGCCACAATTGAAGTAGTAGTGCTGAACCAATGAAAATTGGGAAGAACTGAAGGCTTCAAAAGCTTTAAATCTAGTCTGCTCTGTGGATTTAACCCACACTTAGATAATGCAGTGTATTTCCCTATCTGAAGTTGCATTCTTAATATTAAAAGGTTTGCCTTTGTTGCTAAATTGACCTACAGTTTACTTGTCCCATTTATTTTTATAATCTATTATAGTTTGCAAGATATAATTTCAGTGGAAAATGAAGATTGGTATCAATTTATAAGGCAAACATTTTATAAATACTTCTTTCTATATTGCTAAATACTGCCCTATAACATTTAATATATTTTCACTAACAATACCAAGTCAAGTCCTCAAATTGTGTTCTATTCAGTTATTCTAATTGATACAAAATGGTACTCATAACTTAGAAATCTTGTTTTTGTTAGCTTGTTTCTATGAATTCCAATTCTTCTAAGTTGCTGTTATATATCAGTATTATGCAACTTTGTGAAATTTTGCAGCTTATATTGCAGGTGAGTGTTACTAAACATCACATCAGATGTAAAATACATATTGTTCATATCCTGAAGAACAGCCTGGCTCTTGGTAATTGTATGGTAATTGTGGTGTCAATATTGGATGTAAGAAGAAAACAGGTCCGCTTCAGTTTTAGTTCAGTTTTAATGAAACATTGGTCTTCTATTTTTAGTTGTTTTACATACCATCTTTTTGCAGTTTATTCATTTTTTTCCCCAAACATGGACCATAGGTTCTATCTTTATATCAAATCTGGCAATTGACTACATGGCAGCAGTCATTCAAATTTTGCATAAAACTATCTTTCCTAGTATTACCTGGACTTTCCATGAAACAGAGACCTTATATGCACAGTTTTCTTAATGCTTCTTAGCATCAAGTGGACATTTTGAAATAAATATTAAAACATTGGTACAGACATGCATGTGTGCTAAAACAATAAACTGGACAGCAGAAAGGAAGGAAAATAGTAGAAATAAGATCATTTTATCGCTGCATGGCAGCATCAGTGGGATAACAGTAAAAATCCTTAATGAATTGAGGATAGAAAATAATAACATACTAAATATGCCTTTCTAGGGAGGACTTTTCAGTTGGAAACAACCACTGAGAAAACCTGTACCTTGTCACTCATGGTACTTTTTGATTTTGTGGGGCCACCAGAGCTTTGATTTCTCTTCTGGTGGTCTTGGGTATCCTAGGCAAAAGTAGCTTAAGCTCATTAATTATGTGCATCAAGTGTACCTTCTGAAATTATACATTTATATTTTAATGTTCCATGTTTCAAAATTTACTGGTAATTCGATACTGGGGTTTTTTTAAGTTTGGTGTTAATGGCATTATTTAGAATCAGGATGTGAAATGATGCAGTTGATATGCTGGAGAAGGTTGGCTGCTCCAGATAAGTACTGTAAATAAGAGGATTATGGAGGCAAGCGCTGCAAACTTTCTTCCTAGTTTTTCTTCTACACTTTTCCTACCTGTCAGATATAGCAATAGCACTTAGACTTATATACCACTTTACAGTGCTTTACAGCCCTTTCTAAGTGGTTTACAGTCAGCATATTGCCCCCAACAATCTGGGTCCTTGTTTTACTGACCTCGGAAAGACGGAAGGTTCAGTCAGCCCTGAAGATTGGTGAGATTTAAATTGCCAGCAAATGGCAGTTGGCAAAAGTAGCCTGCATTATTGCATTCTAAACACTGCACCATTACGCAGTATTTCATTGAGCTTGGTAGAAACTCTAGGACCGTGATGGTGAACCTATGGCACATGTACCAGACATGGAACGCAGAGCCCTCTCTTTGGGCACATGTCCAATTGCCCCAGCCCAGGTCCAATTGCGTTTCTCTGTTGTGTTTCACGTAATGGGCTTCAGGAGGAGCCATTGTGAAGCATGCGAGTGAAATGTTCACTCAATCAGTTCCAACTTCTGGCAAAAGAAAAAGATCTCGCGAAGTTGGAATTGATTGAGTGAACATTTCACTCGCATGCTTCACAGTGGCTCCTCTTGAAGCCCATTATGACACAGAGGCACAATGAGACCCCACAATGGAATTTCAGGGAGCTGATCTAGCACCAGGCTGGTTGTATTCACAAGCCCAGCATGCTGCAGACATCCCTCGCTCACCCCTTTGCCTGGCTTCCCTCCTGTGTGGTCCCCTCCGTGCTCGCTCATGTTCTCCCTGCCCAGTGTAGCTTGACACAGGTAGCAACGCAGCTCACATTGCCCTTTCCAAGCCTGCTGTTGGTGAAGCTGGGCGCTGGTGGTGAGGCCTGGCTTTTTGCCTAGCTTTGTCTGGCTGACAGGGGATGACGACAAATGGGGCCTGGGGAGGAAGCCTGCGTAAAGCCAGGTGAGCCAGAGCCAGACCTGTGTGTGTGTGTGTGTGTGTGTGTGTGTGTGTGTCAGAGAGAAAGAGAGGGAGGGAGGG
>JANHFR010005363.1:241899-252661 GCA_032468015.1 Mimophis mahfalensis
TTCTATTCTATTCTATTCCGTGAAATGCCCAGTCTTGAAATGAGATATCCAGGTTTTGACAGTGCTGTAGGAAGGACACTTCTCTCTCCCCCCCACCCCCAGGTTTGTGACATTTCAGTGTGAATGTCCTCTGCTGACTTTCCCTGGAGAAACAAAAACTTCATGACTGCCCTTAACTCCAATGATGTGAAACTTTGCTTGTGCCTCTGCCATCACAGCTTCTCACTAAAATAAAAAGCAATTTTAAGAATCACAAAGACCTGATATTTGCACAGTTACATACTAAGATATTAGGCTGTCATATAGTCCCCACACTCATTTTTCTATTTCAAGTGGAAGGGGGCAAAGCCAGGACAGGGCGTGCAATTTGGGTGTCCTCCTGGATTCGTGGCTTAGTTTGGAAGATCATTTGATGACTGTGACCAGGGGGGCATTTGCCCAGGTTTGCCTGGTGCGCCAGTTGCACCCCTATTTGGACTGGGACGGCCTACGCACAATTACTCATGCGCTCATCACCTCCCGTATAGACTACTGCAACACTCTTTACATGGGGCTGCCCTTGAGGACCACCCGGAGGCTTCAGCTGGTACAGAACGCAGCTGCATGGGTTGTGATGGGTGTGTCCTGATACTCCCAAGTTACACCCCTTCTGAGCGAGCTGCATTGGCTTCTGGTTGCCCTCTGGGTGAGATTCAAGGTGCTGGTGATTACCTATAAAGCCCTACATGGCTCAGGTCCGGGATACTTGCAGAAACATCTGCTGCCAGCAACGGATTCCCACCGCCCAGTACGTTCCCACAGAGAGGGCCTCCTCAGGATGCCGTCAGCCAGACAATGTTGGCTGGCGACCCCCAGGGGGAGAGCCTTCTTTGTGGTTGCACCCGCCCTTTGGAATCAACTTCCCTTGGAGCTCTGGCTGGCTCCTGACCTTTGCTCCTTCTGGTGCAACTTAAAAACATTTTTATTTCATCAAGCCAGCCTGGATTGATGGGGTTTTTTAACGGTTTTAATGGTTTTAGTTAAATTTTAATTTTATTTAAATATTTGTAATGGGATCGTGAGTTTAATCTATTTTTAACTTTTGTATATGTTTGGTTTTATTGTTTTGAGCTGCCCTGAGTCCTGCGGGAGATAGGGCGGCATATAAATCCCATTATTAAATTAAATTAATTAAATTAAACTTCTCGGCACCCCCTCATACAAACGAACACGCAGTCACCAATAGCATAAAATATGGTTGTCTCCATTTTTAGTGATTGTAATAATATTTCTTGCAGACTTAAATCTTAAAGGTATAAGTCAAATGACCCACTCAACCAAATCTAGAGCAAGTGGAAAAGCTGCTGGAAGAAGACATTGTTTCATAGGGAGAGACAACTTTGAGGGAGGGGGAAGTAAAGACAAATCTTGTATAAGTGGATCACTTTTTGGTGTATTTAAATCAAGTACTGTACCATAATGGAGTTAGTTGCTGTTATGTATCCAACACTGTCAATGCAACACACATATTGCGGGTTAACCAACTCATGTAATAATCAAATGAACTCAAATCTGTGCCCCAGGCATGGCAGGTTTCTGAATATAGCAACAAAAGTTAAATGTATATCAATATGGTGATACGCATATAGGACTATTATGACGGACAAAGAGGGTAGGTGTGGGCATCTCCTAAGTCATAAAAAGGAGGGTTTGAAAAATTCTGAATTCAAATTGAATTCAATTCAAAAATTGTAGAATTCAAATTCTACAAAGTATACATGACTCCTGGTAGGGGACTTTCCTACCATGATCCAGTCCCCATTATGTCAGGCATGAGTTTCATACAATGACCTTCTCATTCACAATGGACTGAGCATTCCCTCTCCATTCTTTCAAAAATAAAGAACATGCTCCAAATGCTTGCAAATACATTAAATATTGGGACTTCCCCTATTATCACCCAAGTTATCATGCAGTAATGCTGCATTCTCGTGAGATTTGTCAATTTTGCCAAGTTTAACCATTGAAAATGACCATAAATGTTTTAAAAACAAATTGCTTTTAAGTTGCTTGTGTCAAAGGTTTAGGCATCCCTGGACAAATTCTATGTTTCAATGAATTCTTGAATGAACAAAAACTGAGACAACTACCACGTTGTTTTGCAAATCTGAATGCATATTACTATTTTTGTGCAGCTCTTTACAGATTCAAAATAAGAAAACTGAATATAGGAAGTATGAAAGGTTGAAGGGCGTTTACAACCGTTGCCGCCTGCACAGCAGTGTGCCTCTTGCCTGGAATGAAGTTCTTCAAGAGATCTGGCTGATTCCCAACCTAACTGCCGTTAGAAAACCTGGAAGACTTGATTCTTGATCCCCCTTTCAAGTTTTATTGTTGATCAGATTTGTCATCTTGTTCCTCATCTGCTTTATTATCTATTATTTATCATCTTTCCTTTTGGAAAAAAAAATCTTGGACAGGCTTGGCAAAAACTGAAAATTTAGGTTTTTTTCTTTTTATAGACTTACAAAATCAAGTGAACTTGGGATGTAGCTGTATTTACAGGTTCTTTGTTCTTTTCTTTATGTGTCTAATTGTAATGTTTTTTCCCTTCCTTTTGGTGATTGCTCATGTTTATTTTATTTATGTATGTTATTTGAAAATGCATTTATAAAAATGGATTTTTCTTATTAATGGGTTTTTAAAAAATCTTCATTAGTTTCAGTGAAGTAAATCAGCTTTGACATTGTGCTAACTTTCTCTCCTCCCTTCTAGGTGTTTAGTCTAATTTTAATATAAGAAATTACTTTACCTAATATTGTGTTAAACACCCAGGGTCATTTTGAACTAGGCAGCCTTATAAATGTATAAATAAATTCAGTCATCTACTAGTTAAAAATAAAGTAGCCTTTTAAATTCAGTTGCAATGGATTAACATGATGCTACTGCTGTGGCAGGAAGCTTCCTTATGGAACATCTTCCCGGCATCAAAGGGTTAAGGGCAAAGATCCATTGCTGGGACGGGGTTGGGGGGGGGACATCACCTTTTCTGAAGCCCTGCAATTTTTTTCTTTTGAAGTCCATTTAGATCTTTGTTCTCTTGCAACATTTTACCAGGCTGTAAAGAAAAGACTTTCGTTCAAAGGAGTTGGAGCACTTGACGCTCTTTAATCTTAGTCAGACTTTGGACTGGTTGGTCAGGTTTATTTATAAAGCAGGGACAAATGACAAGAATGTGTTTCGCTGATTGAAGGTATTCAACCCACTTCTCAGCTGCATGAGACTTCTGAGCAAGAGAAGACAGCACTGAACCAAAGGAATGGCTGAAGAAAATATAGTCATCTCTCTTGAGCTGAAAGAGAAAGAAGGTTTGGACAACAATGGCTTTCTTCAGGGTGAGGAGATAGATCTCAAAGAAGTAGCTGAGGAAGGGTCAACCAAGATTGGTCCTCTCATCATGGAAACAGAAGCACAGGAAAGATTAACTCAGCAGCCTTATGCAGGAATGCCCAAAGAGGTGCTCCTTCAGTACTCCACACAGGCACGCTACCGGATTACCAGAGAAATACTCTTCTGGTTGATCATTGCAGTTTCACTGGTGCTTGTGGCAGCTACGGTCACAATTATTGCCGTGTCCCCCAAATGCCTTGACTGGTGGCAAGCCAGCTCCATTTATCAGATCTATCCACGGTCATTTAAAGATACCGACAAAGATGGGAACGGTGATCTCAAAGGTGGGTACATCCAACTGTTTGAGGGATGGCAACCTTGCCATATTGTAAGTTTTTAAAAGGAACTGAGTTTTAAAGCTCTTTTGTATGACTATCTAGTCAAATTCCCTATTTGGAGAGAGAAAGAAGTTCTATGGTAAGAAATGTTGCCGAAAAAAGTGCCTTTAAAATAAAGGTCCAAAGTTGTGCACTCAAAGCCTCCCAAAGACTTCAGGGATGAGTCCAAAGATTCCTAAATTTATTACCAAATTATACGTTTTATGAAGAGAAGGGGGAAATTTTTAGCTTGTAACTGGAGAACGGTCCTTATATTTAATGCTAATTCAATACAAATGTTAATGCAATGAAATCAAGTTATATTTTTGTCTGGGGCCCATCTGTTAATTTTGTGAAAAGCAACTTCCACCAAACTACCTGAAATCTAAATATGGATCTCAGCGCAGGAAAGTTGTGCCTTCCTGCTTTCAAATAAAGGTTAATTGGAAATGCTTTAAAAAAACATTTGTCTTAAGATTGATAACCAAGTAATTTTCAGATTCTCAAATGCTAGGGTCAAGTGCTATAGGTCTATTACTTGGAACCCTGACAGCTAACTTGAAAACAGTTTAGAAATCTTACAGGTCATATGTTCACAACATGGGTTTCTCCATTATTTAACTGTATTTCCCAGCATGCTTCACTGGAAGTATTGGGTGTTGTGGTTCAGCAATATCTTGAGGTTGCCTATTGTGTAACATTTCATCAAACCCTTGAGCATTAGGGCAGAGCACTTCTTGTTTCGGTTCGTATCAGTAAACAAATGTCAGTTTGTGCTGGATTAACTCAATTACCTTATGATTAATCTTACATTTTATGTAAGTGTGCAAAGGAAAATAACCCAAGGATATACATGAGATATATATAGGCAAATATATAGGTGAGATATACAGGCAGAGTGAGGGAAGGCTCAAAGAATCTGAAGTAATGACACAGTATACTATCTTATTTCCACCTTTTGCTAGAGAACATTGGGAAGGTGTGATATCCTTTAAGAATCTCCTTCAACTTAGTTCTCTTGGCAATGCAAGGTGGATTAGAGTAAAAAGAGCTGCTGGTTCATATTGATCAGTAACACCACTATAGAAATTGGGAGGGGTGGTTTCTTCAAGTTGTTTTAACTTCCCCATCCAGTATTTCTAAGCAGTCTGAACCACTATTACATCTTCTTTCCTTACAGAATTATTTATGTTATTAGAACTGATTTTCATAATTAAGTAGTAAGAACAATACTAACTTCATACACGCTAAGGTGAAATGTGGTTACTTCTTTGTTGTTTGATGTATGAATGTAAACAAACAATAGAGGTTATTTAGTGTTCTGTAAGCCATGACACAATCTGGAAATCTAATTTCCTTAACTGCATCTTCTACCAGTAATGATTCAGTTCCTTAGAAGATTTTTGATTTGATATTTACAGTATTGTTTCCCTTTTTTCTTGATAAGGTATCCAGGAAAAACTAGATCATTTACAGTATCTTAATATAAAAACAGTCTGGATCACATCTTTTTATAAATCAGCTATAAAAGACTCTGGATATGGAATAGAGGATTTTCAAGCCATAGATCCAATCTTTGGAAGCATGAAGGATTTTGAAGACCTGGTTGCAGCAATCCATGATAAAGGTTGGCTCTTTTGTTAAGAAAGAAGTACCATTTTCTATACTTTTACACCTAACTGTATGTAAACTCTGTATGTATACTCTGTTCCTCTCACCTCACTTCAAAAGTCCTAAGATGGATTCCATTCAATTAATACTTGGAAAAATAACTTGGAATGAGAAGCGTGAAAGTTTTACTTTCAAGTAGCAAATCATTTCCATAACACTTCATGGATGTGTTCATATGATCATTAGGGACAGAGGCTTCTTTATTATACAGAGTTCAACCTGAGCAATTTTTGATGTTGTTTTTCTGAGAGGGGAAAAGGTAAAGATTCTCTTACGTCAAGTTCATGCATAGGTCCATGTAATATTTTTGGCAGAAATGCAGAAGTGATGCTGTTTTCCCAGTTTCAGTCAACATTCAGGTATTTTCTCCCATTTAAATATCAAGCAGCCTCAATCTTGCTTAGCTTTTTCAAGATCACCCAAGATTAGATCAGCGCTATAACCTATGATATAGGATTGGATGCAAAAAACCCATATTGTGATTTGGAAAGGCTCCTGCCGGCATAAAGAATTATTATCTGCCTTGACCATCTTTTTTTTTAAAAAAAAATATTATTTGTAATGACCACATTCTGCCATTTTAAAAATCTTTCTGTTTTCAAGACTTGGATTTTTTTTTTATTTTTTATTTTTGGCAGAAGGATGAAGGAATGAAAGGCCTTTTGTGTTAGCATGTTAAATTGCAAGAGTTAATGATGATTAATTCCAGTTCTCCCCAGTAGTAGTACCATAACAAATCTTTTTGAGAGGATGCTTACCATTTTTACATCATTTACCATTTAGCCTTATTTCTAATCTCAGGTTTCTTCAGGTGCTTCACATGGATTAGTTCAGTAATCTCTGCAGCACACTCTTATAAGGGGTTTGTTGCTTTCAATTTGCTATTATGCATCTATGCTTTTAAATTTAAAATACTTTACTTCTTCCTGAAACCACAGTGCATGTGTATATTGTTCAGCTGTTTGACATACTATTCTTTGCATCTTGAATTGAAAGGTCTAAAAGTGATAATGGATCTAATCCCCAATCATACTAGTGACAAGCACAAATGGTTTCAGCTTAGTCAGAATCGGACTGGAAAATATACAGATTATTACATCTGGCATGACTGTGTTCATGTCGATGGGATCACCACTCCTCCAAATAACTGGGTGAGTAAAATGTTTTGATAGCCTAGCAATCACATACAAAGTGATATGTAGGTGCTGTAACAGATCTGGATTTGGCAATGTATTGGGTTCAAATATTAACTTCAAATGCAGATTTTACAAACTGGGTGTCTTTGCCCTCCATTTCAGGTTTTTCAAATTCTGTTGGAACCCCTATTTGTGAAGAAAATCAGGATAGCATGGTTTTCGATGAAGCGACGTAATTAAATTAGTAATTAGAAAACAAACCAGCTTGCTGTATACTCTAGATATCAGGCTAGAAATCAAAACGCAGTGTGTTCTAGACCCGTATTAGGCACAAAGCTAGCTACTGTGTCTCAGCCCTAGGAAGGAGACAATGGCAAATCAGTTCTGAAAAACTGGCAAGAAAACTGCATGAACTTGTCCAGGCAATTGCCAGGAGTCAAGATTGCACCGGCCCCTTACACACTAAAGATCCCTGGGGATGATAATGGCTTTGATTAATCAGTTAATAAATAAGCTTGTTCTAATTACAGGAAGGACAAATTCAGGAACAATATGCACAACAGAACTGTCACACATTGCTATATGCTGATATGTATCAATTTCTAGGAGACAATTTTTTTTATGTCTCAGCAAAAAATAAATAGTTCGTGGGAACAGTTTCTTATTAGTTCAGCTTTGCTAATTTGATCACAGCTGAAGTAAAAATCTTCTACTGATTATGTCTAAAACAGACAATGTGCTTTACTGCAATACCAAATAGAAGTAACCAATGGTGAAATATTCAAGAGTTGCATCTTGCTCCAAGAAAATGATTATTTGCAGAAAAAGTCTACAGCTTTCACTCGAAAGCATTATCAATTAATGGCCCAATCATTAAGGTCAGAAAGAAGTGACTTGAATTCAAACTGCCAGAGAGGTTCGTACATACTTGTAGGCAAAGAGTGCACTGCTGTGTAATATAAGTAAGCCATATGAAATGGCTTTTCAGAAGACACATCTGCAGTGACATTTTAAGTCATTACAAGCATTGATCTACAAACTTTCCAAAGAAGAAAAATGCAGAGTTCAGCTACTTTTGAAGTAATTTACCTTTCAAAAAATGCATACAGTCACTAAGTGGTTTGCTTAGTGAAGCATTAGCATTGCTATTTTTCTTACTTTACTTGCTTTTAATGCTTTTTGTGCATTTCTTGCTATGTTCCTCTCTATCTATGTGCAAACTACTCAGCAGGCAACAACCCATGTCTCATGACTAATTCTTTGTGAGATTCCCCTTCATCTGTGGATATCTCAGCCCCAGTGCCTTCTCATCACAGCGGTCTCCTCTCTCCACTAGCCATGACATCAGAAGAAAACAAACCAACCCATTGTTAAATCATTCTTTTTTGCTTTCCAGAATGCTAATTTGTCAGAAAGTGGTTTCACTACTTTGAGAATGGGAAGTTCAGGAATGACAGTTTTGGAAAGCATTGTTCCATTTTCCCATAATATTTTCTTTTACAATATTTTTTTTAATGTCAGAGAGTAACTTCCACTGTCAGCAAAGAATAGAACAGAACAGAACAGAATAGGAATAAGAGTAGAGTAGAGTAGAGCAGAGTAGAGTAGAGTAGAATCGAATACTTGGAAGTGACCTTGGAGATCTTCTAGTCCAACCCCCTGCTCCGGCAAGAAACCTGATACCAGGGGTGTCAAGCTCAAGGCCCGCGGGCTGGATCCAGCCCACAGGGTGCTTAGATCATTTGAGGTAGCTTTTCTGATTGCTGCGTGAAATACGTTTGCTGTAAACATGACTGTTTAAAGAAAAGCAAATCCATTCCTTATTTTAATATTTGGATAGTCAAGCTTTCAGGGGAATCAGATGAAATAACGTGTTAAAAATATGTTGTGTTTCTTATGCAACCAGATGAGCGTATTGGGAAATTCCAGTTGGCAGTATGATATTATGAGGAACCAATGCTATTTTCATCAGTTTGGAAAAGAACGGCCGGATTTAAATTTCCGTAATCCTAATGTTCAGGAAGAAATGCATGTAAGTATCAATAGTATTAGATGGCTTCCCATCAAACAATACAATTTGAAAGGGTGAGGAGAAAGGCAGCTGAAGACCATTCCAAAACTTTGGTGGTCTTTCCTCAATAGGTTATTATCACTAACTGCTTCAGAAGAAGCTTGGTGCTTTCTGAATTAAAATCTTTCCTTGCAGATGTTTCATTATCTGACTAGGTAACCTTACTGGTGCAAGGTATTGGGTATAATGTAACATCTGCAAGCTTTGCGCGCACCAAGAACTTCATAAGGTAAGATGGATCAAAGAAGTTCCACAAAGGATCTTCTTTGACAAGAAACTAAGTCTCAAGCAAGACCCAAAGGAGATACAGCCTTGTTCTAGCCATTTGAGGACATTAAGAGTCAAATGAGGGACATGTTTGATAGTTTTAAGGAATTTTAATTGGATGTTTTCAAATCCAGAGATGCCTTTATGCACAAGCACAACTGAGTATACCATATAGGATCAAACTCAGATCTTTAGCTTTTTAGCTGCTTCAATCCACTTGCTTCAAGGATGTAGTTGCTGCAATTTGACATGTACCATATATTTGGTAATCTCAAGGGACGCTTCTTGAGCTCTTGTGTTAAGCTGATTTGCCTAATAAATCCAATCCTAGAAGGCTGAAAATGAAACCTAGATCAGGGCTGTCAAACTCCCGGCCCACAGGCTGGATGCATCACACGCTGGCCACGCCCACACCTGGTTTAGCAAAAGGGGAAAAAATCCTGATACATCATGTGATGCCGCCGTGAGAACGTGAGTTTGACACCCCTGACATAGATGTTTAAAGGTTTTAACAGGCTCAGTAAGTCTCCCATTAATTGACGATTTAAAGCAGTTTTTTTGAGAATACTACAAAGTTTATTATAGACTACATAATTTTAAGTTGTTCCCTAGAGACCAATAAGGTGATAAAACTTTATAAGATTGTTTAACGCCCTTTAAGATGTGTGTATGGTGGAGAGGGTTCAGTTAACTTGCCATTGAGGTTGTCCTTTACTTAAAAGGTGGTTGTGCCATGATGGAGATTTATTATCAGTTGAGGTTTAAGGTTTAAAGGTTTACCCTGTCAGTTATGACTGACTCAAGGGGGTGGTGTTCATCTCTGATTCTCAGCTGTGGGAACTTGCATTGCCCGAGAGACATTTCTGTCCTCATGTGGCCAGCATGAAAATACCTAACACTGTAAGCTTCCCACTGAAGTGGTACCTATTTATCTACTCACCTTTGCATGTTTTTGAACTGCTAGGTTGGCAGGGACTGGGGTGAGTAACAGGAGCTCACCCTGTGGTGCAGTGCTCAGGTCTCAAACCTAAGCTGTCAGCTTTCCAACCAACAAGCTCAGCATCTTGCTCCCTATCAGTTTAAGGAGACAATAATCAATTGATTTGGCATTTAGCTTCCTCCAGAGCCTTCCATGTAGTATGGAATCGAAGGCCAGCCTAAAATCAATGAAAGCAACATAAAGGACACCTTTTGATGGACTAAAGTATTTTTCTGCTGGATGTTATTAAATTATAAATTGATCCATTGTTGAATGTTCAGTGATAAATCTAACCTGCTCAGGGACCAAGATGTTGTCTGCATGCAATTCAATAGGTTCATAGCTGCACGAAAAGAAATGATTGCTTTCAGGGTGGGACAGCATGTCTCTACATACCAGTGTAGAGGAACAATGATGAGAGCCCTGATGCGTCTGGTTGGTCATTGGGAGAAAAAAATGCTGGGCTATGATGGACCTTGGCCCAATTCAGCAAGGCTGTTGATTCAAACACAGGTATTATTTATAGGGTCTCTCTATTACAAAGCGCCTGTTTTGATGCTAATTTTCCAAAAGCAGAAACTGCTTCCCTGCAACCTAAAGTAGTGTACTCTAGGAAAGCTAATTTCACATGCACTTTTCCAGTAAAATAGAGTTTAAAATCAGAAAGGACCAATGAGTGAAATAAAGACCATTTTGGCATAGGGCTTAAAGGCAATTTGGACACTGGGAGTTCCAGTCCTGCCTTAGACATGAAGCCAGCTGGGGGACTTTAGGCCAATCACTTTCTCTAATCCCTAGGAAAAAGGCATCCCTAGGAAAAAGAAAATTTTGTCATGAAAACTGCACAAGCTTGTCCAGGAAGTTGCCAAAAGTCAGCACTGGCTTGAAATGC
>JANHFR010005364.1:14273-24893 GCA_032468015.1 Mimophis mahfalensis
TCTTAAGTCTTCATTTCTGCTTTCAGAACTTGATTCTTTTTTTACACTGCTGCCAGCACATAGAAATGTACAACCCTTGTATTAAAAATCCATGTGTGTTATGAATACTGTATAAGTATTAATAAAATCAATAAAAATAAAATCCCAAAGCAAAGCAACATTTACCAAAAAATTTAAATGGGAAACTACTATCACAACAGAAAGACAATTACAGTAGGGATGCGACACGGACCCTAACCCCATCTTCATAGAACAGGTAGGTCTTAAGGGACTTCTAGAACATTTGGAGAATGGAGCCACAAGGTATCAGTAAGTATTTCATTAGTAAGTTTTTCAGTAAGGCATTTGACAAAGTAGACCACAACCTATGTCTTATCTTAGTAAGCTAAAAAAAAAATGTGGGATAGACAGCATTACCACCAAATAGACTTGAAACTGACTATCAAATCACACTTAATGGAACTAAATCTACATCTACACAAATAACACAAATTGACACAAATAACAAATTATATTATGTTGTTGCTGTTTTGGAATCAACAGATTTATCCAATTATTTAAAAAAAACCTTCTTCCTTGACAAGCAGCAACAATCTCCTCTTCGACGCAGCCCTGTGGTAGCCTTTCATCAGTTTGTGTCTGCCAAGCTAGCAGTTCGGAAGCATGCCAATGAGGGTAGATTATTAGGTACCACTTTGGTGGGAAGGTAATAGCATTCCATGCCCTTCAGTGTATAATCATGCTGCCCACATGACCATGGAAGTTTCTTTGGACAACAATGGCTCCCTCAGCTAGGACTGGAGATGAGCACTGCCCCCTAGAGTCAGACACAACTAGACAGGGGAAACCTTTGCCTTTTTAAAAGTATTTTTATACATTACAGTTGCCAGACAAAAGAAATGAAACCAACGATACTAGGAAATACTGAAAAGGGTAAGATGAAGTAGACCAGAGGTGTCAAACTTGATTTCATTGAGACCTGCATCAGAGTTGTGTCTGACCTTGGGGCCGGGGGCATGGGCAGTTCGACCTCTGTTTTCAGCCGAGACAGCCTTCTGCAGTCCTCTGCCAGTGAAAACAGAGCTGGGGGGGGGACACAAGTGCCTCTCCTGAGCTCCGTCTTCACTAGCAGAGAGCTGCAGGAAGCCATCGCAGTCAAAAACAGCTCCACTTTTGCTGGCAGAGACCCCACGGTCCAGTCCTTGGCGGTTTCCAGGGTGGCTCCATGGGCCAGATCTAAGCACCCTGTGGGCTGGATCCGGTCTGCAGGCCTTGAGTTTGACACTCCTGAAGTAGACTGTGAATAATTAAGTTTCTGTTTAATGATCCCCCCAAATTCATCATCATATAGCTTTTTAATTTATGACACCAGGCAATACTCCCCAAATGTGCATGTGCTCTCATGTTCCCTAGGAAACAATCAGATAAGAGAAAAGGGATTCCAACAATGGCTTAATGGTCAGAGAAAGAAACTTTAAAAGGACCTGCCCTAATTGATCAAATGGTCAAAAGTGGCGGCAGCAAGCTCATCCCTCAAGGCTTGCAAAATTCTGTTGGTGTAATTTTATGATAAAGTAGATTTAGTTCACCTTCTTGTATTTCCTGTCTGCTTGACCCAGGAGGGCTGAGTTTTATGTAGAAGAGATCACACTGAATTTTGTACATTCTTTATTACATCTATCAAATTTCCAAGGATTTTCAGAGGAATAAAACAACTCTCTTGATGCCAATTTCTTCATGTGGTCAAGTTGAAAGATTATTCTACTCCACAATAGCACTGGGGCTGGATCATTTGATGGCTTCTGCAGCTGTTTTTACCTTGTCATGCTCAAAATAGAAAATTTCCTAAGTGTTTTTAGGAAAAAGGGCAATTGCTTGAATTCAGAAAAGACCATTATTTTGGAATGCCACAGTCATCATGAACATTGAAGACTATCAAAAGAAGATTCAGGATCTCTTAACCCTAACAACATACCCAAAAATGCCATAACAAAAGTACCATGAAAAACTAACTGCCTTATCAGTTTTACTCAACAGATAGAGAAATCTACACAGGAGCAATGCTGGCCACTATATGGGCTTCCCAATATAGATAAGAAACTTGCCCCATTATGTCCATTTGTTAGCACCATCAATTCCTCCATATATCATGTTGCCAAATACCTGGTAACCTTCCTGAACCATATATTGGAGAAACATAAATATATTAGAGATCCATTCTACTGAGAAACTAAAAACACTTAAGTCTTTGGTCTACTCCAAATGACAGACAGATCAGTTTTGATGTGTTATTCTTCTTCACCAGTATGCTACTTCCAATGAAGTAAATGGATTGTATGAATTGAAGAAGTCATTATGGAAAACCTCCAGAGTCCAGTCATGGCAAATTTCCTCATGGAAAATTGAACAACAGGAACTGGACATGGCAAAACCATCATCAAGGTAAAGGACACGTTTGTCATCTGGAGATCACCTTGCCTCCAAAGATGTCAGTTACACTTAGCATCAAGAAATCTGTTATCTACATCACAGTCACTAGACCAGTGATGGTGAACCTGTGGCATGCATGCCCAAAGTGCCACGCGGAGCCATGTCGCCCACAATGTGAGGTATCCCCAATTCCCGCCTCCTGCGCCTGCGCACTTCTCCCAAGCCCCAAAATGCCGAAAAAACCCTCAAAATTTCGTGGGTTTTTTGGCATTTTGGGGGCTTAGGAGGGCATGTGGACGCATGGGGGGGTGGAGGGGATGCCGCCTGCTATGCCCCCCCCCATGCATGCGTGCGCACTCCCAAGCTCCCAAAATGCCCAAAAACCCATGAAATTTTGAGGGTTTTTTCAGCATTTTGGGAGCTTGGGAACACGCACGCACACGCAGGGGAGTGGGGCTTAGCGGGCACGCATGCGCAGGGGGCATAGCGCATGCTATGCTCCTCCCTGCGTGCGCACATGTATGCTTCCAATCCCAAACAAGGAAGTGGACAGTGCACATGCGCACACCTAAACAGGAAGTGGCACATGGATGGCCATGCCCACTACTCCCCCACACATTTTTGGCACTCAGTGGCAAAAAGTTTCGCTATCACTGCACTAGACCCAACACTATCCACCCACTAAAATATTTTTGCCTTTATGAAAAGAAGTCATATGGAGTCTTTGTGAAAACAACGGTGTTCACAGATGAAATATTAGCAATTGCAATCAGTGAAATTGATTATTCAGCAATTCATTGGTGCCCAGTAGCCTGTTTCCTTAATGTGGAATGGAATTATTTGCTACAATGACATGACTAGCAAAATTAAGGAAATTTCTCTTGCTCTGGGACAGCTGGATCCACTCCCCATTAATCTTTTGCAGGGGAGGACATAGTGTGGAGGAGAAATCACATTTTAAAAAGATTTTCTTCTTTATTTCCTCCTCCACTGTCTTCCTTTTGTACTCTCCATTTCCCTGTCTTGTCTTTTTTCTATTCCTTTATTTCTCTACACTCAGTCATAATATTATTATTGTCTTTTCTCCGTGTATGTTAGAAAAAAACAGAAGGAAGAAAGATACACCAATACTTTATGATTAACCATAGAACTACAATGGTGGTTCTTACTTAAAGCAATTACAACAACAAACATGCTTACAGAGACAAAAAGTTAGGACTTGTGGCTCTTTTTTTCTTTTCATTTCCTCAACTTCAGGAAAAAAGAAATAGTGGACATCTGCTAAATCTATGCTCATGTACATAATGTCTGGAGGAGAGTCTCAATTCTTGCTTAACGTATATGAGTAAGGTCAAATTCCTATTGAATTTCTCCAGCTTCTTAGATCTTTATAGCAGACCCAGAAAGGAATAATGAGATTACCCAGTACCAAATGGGTTGGGAGTGAAGGTTTATAGCCAGTTTCTTCATCCTGGCCTCTGTGATTCATGTATGAATGAGTAATTATCATAAGGAGGATTTAGTGCTCATAAGTTGACCAAAAGAAGATGGTTAGTACCATTAGGCTGTAAAATTCTGCTATGACTCATGTGTCTAAGTCAGAAAGACATGATGAACCACAGCTTTCTCAACACGCACAAGAGAAGATGTTGGGCCCCTTCTCTCTCATTTCTCTGTGCATGCTCACATCCTAAGCAATTTTTATTAGGAAAAACAAAAATGGAAGGGAAGGTGGAGAACAGATATATGCCTGACATGAAGCATTTTAGCTTTATCTCTAAAATACTGGGGGGAAACAAAGGTCTCTACTGCCCTTGATTACATATGTGTTATCTAATAATGTTTTTCAAATCTCAAGGAATGTATCAGTTATAGACATAAATATTATTGTTCCTTACAGATTACATTTTCATATTATAATGCTTCATAGGGAAATTCACTTTCAGTGAATGTAATTACTCCAGATTTTAATTGTGAATACGCACTCACACCCTGTCTGAAGAAAGTACAGAAAGTACAGAAAGAAGCTATAAAACAAAGAAATTAAGCAAATGTACAACATTCGCCTAGCTTACATGATTCATTTCTATAATTTAGAGCAATTATCTTCAACTTGGTGCCTTCTAAATATGGTGTTGTTCTCACTATATGAGGAATGGGGGGCAGGGTTTGGAATTCCTAGCACATTTCTAGATAGATCACCAGCTTCTCTGATTTTGACTTTCAGCAGTTTTAATTATTTTGTCAAGTCTTGCAAATTAAGTAGCTGTTTGAAATTTAAGGTCATGGTCCTTTTTTAATATTCTACTTATTTCAACTTTTTTTGTATATTTCACATTCCCCATTTTGATCTATTTCTCTGCCAAACTAACAAGGTAAAACTTGTACCTTCCCTTCCTTTCATGTTCTACCTGGACAGGACAGAAAGGTATGCATTCAAAAATAGAGATGACTGATCTGTATTTTTCAACCAGACTATATGTTTAAAAATCATCATGCACGAGGGACTGAACATGGCAAAAAGATCTTTTTAAAATGAGCTCAAAATGTAACATAATAATTCATAATCAGACACAGCACCTTTTTACAGTTGAAGCACTCATAAAAATAAATAGACTATTCCAGTGATTACTAACATTTTTGGTACAGAGTGCCCAAATTGCGCACATGCGCATGCATCACCAAAATGCAATGCACACGTGCCCCTGCACATGCTCACATGCCCCCCTGCATGTGTGCCCTGTGCATGTGTCCCTCACACATGTGTATGTGTCCCCCATGCATACACCCCCCGCATGTACCCTGCTTATGCGCAGCAGAGACCCGAAGACCAGCTGGCTTGTGGGAAGTCTGCACACATGCACGGCGAAGCCAAGCTGGGGTGATGGCTCGTGTGCCCAGAAAAAGGGCACTATGTGCCACTTCCGGCACGCATGCCACAGGTTCACCATGACTATTCCTACTCTAAGAAAATAGAGTAGGAGAAGAATACACAGTTATGCTACTTGGAGTAAAACTTTAATTCACTATAACTGAAAAGAAGGCTCCTTTGTGCATTCAGAGGAGAAAAGTAGATTAATTTCTGTTCTAGCAAAAGGGAAAACCTAATAATCCAAACCTGGGCAGAGAGTCAAAAATTACATTAAAGTAAAGATACAGGGGGAAAAAAATACATAGTTTGAGGTCCTGGTGACGTCCATACTTCTTATAGCACGTAGGAGTGCATGCCTAAAAGTTTTTAATGATCTAAATATGGAACAATAGCACTTTTAAAAAAACCCTAATAATGTAATAAAATGTAAAACATTTTTAAGAGAAAAAAGTAAAAGCCTGCAACCAATTTCTGGCGCCACTGGTTTCAAAGAGAACCACAAAGACATTATATTTACAGCAAACTTTCAAATCAGGCTACATGAGCCAGTAGCTGATGCAGGCAACTATCTCTTTATCCCTACCCACTTAAAATCTCACTCCATCAGGGTTATGTGACTTTAAGAATAAAGATGCCTGTTTCTGTTTAAATGAATTTGGACAATACAAGCCTTTTCTCTTTTCAAAGCTCCTTAAACGGCACATAAAGCTTTTTTCAACGCATACACAGCAAATTATGGTAGAGTGAGCATGGTGCAAGGGACAGTATAAATCAGAGTTTCGTAATCTTTTTTCTCTCAGGATCACTTCCCACTTTTAAACGTTTTGTTTAAATGTTGGCTAATTGTTTAAATTTTGTTACATGGGCCATATTTAATAATATTTACAATATTAAAAATTAAAATGGATGTATTAGCTGCCACTTCCAACTTCTCACAATTGTTTTAGAGGAGATCAATAATATATTACTTTTCATCATAAGCCTGCAAATTATTTTCATTTTGAGGCACCCTCAGCAGTGCTCAGACCACGTTTTGAGAAACACTGTTATAGATCACCTAATTGAACTACCTGCTTTGTGCAGGAATCCATCACATCATGAATGATACTAAATCCTGAATAGCTACCAATCAGTGTTTAGCAGCTTGTCACAAAATAACAAAAGATTGTTATTGTCCCAAAGCCTTGCTTAAACCTGACTAGACTGGCATAATAAACTAAAAAGAAAAAAAGAAAATGAAAGAATTTGTCAATGTATTCTGCCTAGGTAACAGTGATGGCAATTTCTTCTAACTCTCCGTTTAATTAATTTTCGTTGCCAAAGGTATACCTAGAATCTAGACAGAGGTGAGGGGTGAGTTTAAATGATATTCCATTTCTGATTTCAAGGAATATCAGCTTGATTTTCACTTAGAGAAATCACATAACTCCTAAATAGCCATTCGCCACAAACAAACCTACTTGGTTAATTCTCAGGAGTTGAAACAAATAAAACTGATCTTCAAAACTAATTTAAATTGTATATATTCAATCAATTTGACTCCTAGTACTATTTACCTCTTTGGCTAGTTGAAAGAACAGTATCATACTTATATAATCACTCACCACAATCAGCAGAGGCACACACACACACAAACACACACCAGCAGCCAGTAATTTAAGAAAGGGAGGGTAGAAGAAGACAGATATCTTTTGGTTCTCCTTAGTCTGCCATTAAAAAACCACAAACGGGTTTGAAGTCAGCAGAAAAGTGCTTCAGCAGTGATTGCATGTTTCCTAGCAACTTTCCAGAGCACAGTTAAGAGAAACAAAATGCCATCAAGGGTATTTGGCACCTTTGATTTATACACATTTGACAAAAATGCTAAAGAATTATGCACCTTGTCAATCATACCTTATAGTGGTTTTGTTTAACCAAAAGGCATGGGAAATGTTCCCCAAAGAAAAATTAATCTACATTTGAAACTAATGGGTACTGAAAGCTAGTAATTACCGCTCTGCTGCCTGCATGCTGAGTGCCACTCAATAATCATATTTTACTTCCTGTCTTTGCAGTTCTAAGTAGGTGACAGAGACCTTAAAGCCAAAACAGAACTGTAAAACTGAACAATTTCTATTTGTTTAAGTCAATGGTGTGGGCAACTATTTTCCCACAGCATTGCTCAGAAGAATGCTTATAAAAATATTTTGTGACATTCACCTAATAACACACAAAGGAAACTGTACTATAAGATGGCTGTCATGGGAGAAATGTCCCTCATATAAAAGCAGTGTTATATAAAACTAACATAGAAAATGTGTTATTGCACCAGAATAATGCGTTAGCAGTAGGATTTGAGAAAAAGCAATCATCACTAAAAATTATATTATTTTGACTAGAATGTATTTTGTAAAATAACAAGAATGTTGTGTTGCTCATATGTTTATTAATGCTGTTGAATCAGTATAAACAAACTATGGTTTCTTCAGAATTTATGGTAATTACATGTGTCTTATTTATTGCATATATTATATTCATTCCATATGAGGTAAAAAAAATGAAGTGTTTAAGCACCATGCCAGCTTTATTACAAGGATCACAGAATAAATTAATAAAACTTTACTATTACTTGATAAGTAGGGTCAAGTTACAACAACTGCATTTACAGTGATACCTCGCTATTCATTAATTGGTTCCGGGAGATGCAAGGAGTACCAAAAATGATGAATACCGAACAATTTTTTCCTATAAGGCCGTGATGGTGAACCTATGGCATGCGTGCCAGAAGTGGCATGCAGAGCCATCTCTCTGGGCATTCAAAGTTGTTGCCCGTTCTTCTGGGTTCTGGCATGCCAGCCAACTGGTCTTCATGTACATGCAAGTGCTGGAAACTGGCAGAGCAGCTGCCCAGTGCTTATGTGTGTGCTGGGAAGATGATCTTCCAGTTTCTGGTGTGCATGCACACATGAAGACCAGCTGGCTAATGCGCATGCATATTCCAGAACCCAGAAGAGCAACGAGTGATGGCTTGCATGCCCAAAGATGCAGAGAGGGGATCCTGGTAGTTGCTTCCTAGGGGAGCAAAGCTCTCAGCCAGGGTGGACAGACCAGAGCTTCCCTGCCTCCCCACCTGAGTGGGCTTCTTGCATGACCTCCAGTTGTGGCACCAATACATGCCCGCAGTCTGGAGCACCTGGCCGGCTCAGGTGCCTCAGAAGAGCAGCAGCAGTGGCAGCAGCTTCAGGGCAAGAGGCAAGAGTGACTGGCTGACACTCTCAGCCACTCCCTCACCAGGGAGCTGGGCCATCAGCAGCATCTCCATGTGTGAGGAGTTGTGCTCTGCTCTGGCCCTCCTGTATCAGCTTGTCTCCCCATCGGCAGCTCCTACTCCTCCAGCATCCTGGCTGGTAGTGGCAGCGTGAGCACTGCTGCTGCCTCCTCACCTATCACCCCTGGCTGTCCACCCTGCCCATTGTTCCTGCCGCCACCGGGGGCAAGGGAACAGCGGCTGTTCTTGTGCTGCTACTTCTGGCCAGGATGCTGGAGAAGCAGGAGCCGCTGTCAACAAGGCGAGCAGCTCCAGGAGGGCCAGAGGAGAGCACAGCTCCACACACATGGAGACGCCACCAAGGGCCTGGCTCACCAGTAGGGAAACAGCTGTGGGGGCCAGCCAGTTGCTCCTGCCCCTTGCCCTGTGGCTGCTTTTCTGAGGTGGCAGGGCTGCTCAGGAGCTGAGTCCATGCAGGAGGAACATATGTCCGGTGCTGGGGTAAGAGGCGTGCTGGCTGGGAAGCAGCCATATCTCTCACGGCAGTTACTATAGATGGTGTGAAAAGACTGAAACTACCATAAGCCTCCATAACAAATGATCACCTGGTAAAACAAAAAGCAGCATCTTCATCAGTTCACCTAACTCCTGGCCTAAATGTCAGGGAGACTCCACTGACCTGTCATTTCTCAGGAAACTTTAATCAACCAGCATGGACTGGGAGATAGAATACAGATGGCTTAACTCACTGCTCTTTCCACTGTCCACTTCATCAGGAGCAGCAAGTTTGAACTCTTCTCAGATAATCAGGCAAGACTGTGTCTTATCATTTGCCATTGTCATAGGAGATAAACTTGACATATCAATCCTAAGGATTACAGTGTTATACTTTGGAGCAACAAAAAAGATATTTGCTCCACTGCTTAACGTATCTTCAGATATTTGAAGATCTTGTTTCCCTTTAATCTTCCTTTCTCAGCTATTTGAGTCATTCTTATGAAATATAAAACAACCTTGTCTAAAGTGTCAGTTGAAGCCACATTAATCAGTGTCAAAGTTTACAATTCCCATGGAAGCCATAAAGTTCACTGCTCTGAACCCCTGCACAAAGAGGGCAGGGGTTCTCCAGTATCATCAATCTTGGGAAATTTGCTGTTAATCTAGACACAGCATCAAGGGGTTAAGATAGGAAATCAGCTCTGCAGTAGGAAGCTGATACAGTACAGTGAATTTCATCTGATACCTAGAGCCCAACTTTACAAACCAGGCCCACCTGAAAGCCACCAAAATCTTTTGGTAACTACATTATCATCCCTGTCCTAAGGTTGTAGCTGAAGCTCCACTGAAACCTCTCCAAACCCAATCAGGTCTTGCTAATGTATGCCAGTTCAGTCTTCTTTTCAACTAATAAATAATGGATGAGGGAGACCCTCATTACAGGTTGATCTAACGTTCAGTAGAAGCATACAAAAGTCCAGGACACTAAGAACTGAATGACTGGGAATGAGCAAGCACAAGGAGATGGAAGAAAGAATCAATATTTGACACCGAAAACTTTCCTTGTGAGCATCTGCATAGAGCATCCAGGTAGATAGTATCAGTTTTGCCAGGTATACTAGACAAGTAACAGACCAGAGGAACTACTTCTATATTACATTAAATTCTACAGTAATAGAATCTTGCAATTTTGAAAAAACAAATCTCCCACTGTTTTCTTTACAGACTAAGAAGTTATGCAGCTGTAGACTCTACCTTCTCTTATCTGATTATTCCATGGGCAGCACTTTATGGATGGAAGTTTAGGTCTGAGAATTCTTTTTCTAATGAAATTTATGTATTACTTGAACAGAGGAGTTATTAAAAGCATCCTTGTCTGACTCTGATACTAGGGCTCAACACCTAGTGTTGCTGCTGCTACCAACCTGAAAAAGTCACAGCCGTTTGAACTTACTCCAGAGCAGAGGTGGTATCCTACCGGTTCTCTCTGGTTCCCAAAAGCCGGTAGGGCCGATTCAGCGTGGTTCGCCGAACCGGCAAAATCCACCCTGGCTGGCCCCACCCACCTGCCCCC
>JANHFR010005364.1:55813-69106 GCA_032468015.1 Mimophis mahfalensis
GACTCCGGGGGATGGTAGAGGACAGGAAGGCCTGAAGGAACATTGTGCATGGGGTCGCGATGGGTCAGACATGACTTTACAACTAACAACAACAAGTCCTGGGTAGATAAGGCATAACAGTGTCACTCAGCATCTGACTTCTCGAAAGCGTTGCATTATTGCACTGCAAAATCTCACTGACGTAGGAACGTTATTTCTGAGAAAAGCTGTGTCTCTGGAACAGGCTACAAATGTTTTGTTTGTGTCTTTTAAAAACATCTCCCTACAATAACTCATGAAAATGTACACAAACTTTACTTTGCACAAAAAATACCAAGTTCAGTTTAGTCAGAAGATCCTGCCGGTTTATCTAAATACTTGATTTCTGCTTAACAAGCAAAAACAATCTTTTCCCAATTTGGGATTATTTTAAATGTATATGGATAATTTAGAATTAACAGCACTAACCCTTGATCCCAGATAACTAAAGCCACAGCTGCCTCGATTCCCTGGCTTTCCATCATAACAAAATCCACTTTTTCAGGATTGAGTTTCAGTCAGGTCACCCTATTCCATACACAAGTTACCTTGAGTAGAAATGTTGGAAAGCTCATTACTACACCTGGTTCTGATGAAAAAAAGAGAAATCTGAGTTGGCTGTTGTCAGCACTCCACTGATGCTTCATCCCAAATTCCTTAAGAACCTCTCCCAACTTTTTCATACACTTATCCAACAGCATGTAGGACAATTTCCAAAATGGATTCATGGTGATCCACATGAAACAGCTGCTACAGTACAAAACAAGAGTTTTCCAGCACCACTTTTAAGAACTAAGATAATGCTACCGTTCACCTGGTACTTTGCCCACAGGTTAAAATTTCACAGCCAGCGGTATCCAAAATCTGTTGAATATCCAGTATATCAAGACAGCCAAATTCTCTGCATTCATTTGGAAATGATGATCCAGACAAACCAAATCATGATGGGAGGATTTGATGCTTACCACATATGCATTTAGTTAATATAAAACTAGCTACAGAAGAAAAATTGCATTTTGCCAATAAAGATTTTATGTTAGTGTCATTCATAAGCACAGATAATTTTAGTTACTGCTTTTACTCATATTCATTTGTTGATATTCTATGGAGAGAGGAGTGATATTGTGTGAAACTGGCTTATCCCTATTGGCTATAGCCTCAAATTTTGCACATTGATTTCCCAAGCATGAAGAAAGGGGAAATTTTTCCTGTTACTCATCTGAATACACTATGAATGCTATGGTCCTTCTGCTCTCAGAGTTCTCTATCCCCACTGATAGGATTGTTCTCCCTGCTAAAAATTTAAACACACTTGTCTAAGAGTTAGAGTTAGAGAAGGCAATAGCAATATGTAGTCATTTGTACAGAGGGTAGAGCCATACCTGTCAAGTTGAAAAGCTTAAAATAAGGGAAAGGTATGCCCCGCCACCCCCACATGTGTGTCCCGTCCCCCTCCTGCGCATGCATGCACGAGCTTCTCATCGCTGGAAACACTGCTCGGCGTTCAGCAGCCTCCCAAGCACCTCTCCCACCGCCCAGGTGATTGGGGGGTGGGGGCTGAACTGCCCACCCCCCCAATCAGCGGGAGAGGCACCTGCTGAATGCCAGCGGCTTCACTCCTCCCCATGCCACCCAGGTGATTTGGGAGGAGGGGGCCGAACTGCCCACTCCCCCAATCAGCGGGAGAAGTGCACCTTGTGTTTTTCTGATTCCCAAGGGCGGAGGGGAGTGGAATGGGCTGCCTCACTCCCCTCCGCCCTCTAGAATCAGACAAAAATGCAAAGTGTGTTTGTCCCGCTGATTGGGGGGTGGGGTGGAAAGTTCATCCCCGACCCCCCAATCACCTGGGCAGTGGGAGAGGCATGGGGGAGCCTGAAACCTCCAGTGTTCAGTCTGCAGTGGACCTCCCGGGTGGCTCTCCCGCCACCCAGGTGATTTGGGAGGAGGGGGCCGAAGCCCTCACCTCGTCTTCCTCCTTCTCCAGCTCTGTGCTCTGATTGCGGGTGGGAAGGGAGTGGGGGCGAGCGGTCGGGAGAGCCAGGCTGTCACAGAATCTGAGAAATTTCTATGAAATAAGGGATGGCAGGAAAGAGTTTTAAATACAGGAGTTTCACGGCCAAACCGGGAGACTTGACAGCTATGGGTACAGCTGTGAATCATTCAAAGCCTGATTAAAACAATCTCTGCATAAAATTATTCCCTGCATAAAGACAAGTGGGTGGGACCTCCTGAAAATGTGAAAAGATGTGGGTATTTGAACAGTTTTAATTATAAATATTGCAAATATAGTTCATAGCATTTTAATTATTTGATTCCACCATATATACAGATACTACAAGGGAAGATAAGTTGTTTGTATATAGAAATTAAAATATCAATAAAGACATTGATCTTTTCAAAGACCATTCCAAGACTGCCAGCTCTGAGAAGTCCCTGCACTGGGTTACCATTTGATATTTTTTCCCCTAAGGGTGGGACAGTTGAAGCAGAAACAGGCTGTTTGCTATTTGCTGCAAGGAGACAAATTGCTGTGAGGCAGAGGCAGATTTTTTTTCCCCTTGGTTTCTTCCCGAAAAGCTAGGTGCATCTTCGGAGTGTCTTATACTCTGAAAAATATGGTAATCTTAAAGGTAGGATGACAATGATAGCATTTTTATCTGACAGTATGCAATCTGGAGTGATATTGATGGAATGTCATACTTCCAGGGATGTCTGACAAAATTTGATCTTAAAAGTTATAAACAGACTAAGGGTCCAAATGAATTTGTAATATTGATACTTTTACAATAAAATTATAAGGAACAAACAACTTTTATGGAAAATAATCCACTTCTGGTTTTTACAAGATAAAACAAAGACAAGTAATTTCATGATTTCAAAAATGATAATAGAGGAGACTAAAGTTTTTAAGTAGAGAAATTTACAAACCTGCAAATATTGCACAATATTGTAACAGTAAAAATACACTATCAACAATGTCTGCAATAAAGTAAGTTTTTATAGACAGGCTATATTCAAAATATGTTTTTGAAGAAATGATAGATGTATGACAAAATTTATTATCTAACAGGACAGAGATGATATTGGAAATTGATTTACAATTGACAGGCCAAGAGAATGACTTAGAAAATGGATCTACTTTGGAATTTTACTGCCCAAGATTTTAAAATTTAAAAGGGAAATACAAATGACAAACCAAGAAAGTGACTTGGATTATTTTTTTCCTATTGGGTCTAAAAATGGCTTGTTAATGCCTTGAAAAAATTCTGTGTGATGGGCTAAAAAAGAATTGAAGAGAAGTCAAATCCTCCAGCAATATTTGAATAAACTAAAGATAAAGACTGTTTAGAAGGAAAAGGAAGGAATATAAAATTGGTTTATTTGAGCAGGGTTAAAATAATATATAGTTACTTCTGATCATCTTTTATGGACTTTTTGCTGACAGCAAGACTGAAAAGATGTTTTATATATTTGTTTATAGGCAAGATATAGAGTGAAGAGTTCAATGTTTGTAACTTTAGAAGGGGTGAAGAATCACTAAATTTTATACTTCTGTTGAAGGCTGGGATTCACTTCTTATATATATTTTTTTCTTTATTCTAACTTTCTCTTTTTCTTTTTTCTTGCACTTCTTACTCATTTTTATTCTGTGTTAAGTTAGTTTAGTTTAGTTCACCATTATAATCAAAAATCTTAATAAAATTATAGACAGCAAATTGGAAGGACATCAGGTATAAAACCACAAGGTCCCTTTTTCCCACAAGCTATTTTATACTGGCTAGTTATACTCTAGTGCAGTGATGGCGAACCGAACCTTTTTGGCACCGAGTGCCAAAAAGGGAGGGGTAGGAGTGGCGTGGCCACCCATGTGCCTCTTCCTGTTTGGGCTTGGGAGAGCCGCGTGCATGCACAGGGGGAGGGGTGTAGTGTGCGCTATGCCTCTCCCCCGCGCATGCGCACACTCTCCCAAGCCCCAAAACGCAAAAAACCTGTGAAATTTTTGAATTTTTTTTCGGTGTTTGGGGGCTTAGGAGAAGTGCACAGGCCCTGGGGGGCGGGGACAGAGGATAGCTCGTGTGCCAAGCAACATGGCTCTGCGTGCCACTTTGGGCACGCGTGCCATAGGTTCGCCATCACTGCTCTAGTGAATAGTTGCAGCTTTCTGGACCCTGGCTCCAGATTTGTTAGAAAATCCCAACCAATAAAAAAGAATCAACACTACTGAAGGAGATTATTTGTTTCTATGGTGTCCACTTGAGTCAGAAATTCAGAAATAAGAAACAAGAATATATTGAAATAGTACTCCATAATACTTTGGGTAGCATCCAGAGTTACTCTGCTATGAATAGAATGGCTTCTTCCATTTTAACTTATTCTTCCCTCTAATGATTATCTTCCAGGACAAATTATTACATACCTGGGGGGACTAGAAATCAGTCAAAAAGCCTTTCTCCTTTTTGGCTTATGTTCACACTTCTATATTTTTCCAGCACATTATCAGTCATGTACTATCCAATCCAATTAGTGGCCAGTTCTCTAATTGCTAATTTAAAATTCATTTTGAAATCATGACATATTGATTTCAATCCTCTGATAACATAGACTAAATTTTAAGCAAGATTTGGCTAATTCCTGGTGATAGTAAACTGAAATGAAAAGCTATTTACATACTAAAAGGGAAAATTGGATATTGCAAATACAGCAATTCATGAAATTCAGTGTTCTCATATGAAATTGTTTTTTAACAGTTGTTATATTTTATTGCTTAACAAAAACCCTGGTTACTATAGATTTGGATAAAAAGTAATAGGGAGTTTTAAGGATAGCTTTTTCTCAGATTTACTAAATAAATTAGGGACAAGGCAAACTGTTCAGGTAGATTTTCATTTTAATATTTAGAATGAATGACTAATAGTGTGCAGTATGAGATCCTAAAACCTCAATTTTACAGATACTTGAGGGAAGGGGTGCCTGTTAAAGCACATGTCCATTAAATCTAAATGTATGTGATATATGTACATTCATCATCCATTCCTCTTGCCTGATGGTCAATCCCTTCAAAATATTATGATTTTCCATCAAAGAATATCCATTTGATATACTGTAGGTTATATATTTTTTCCAAATTATATAAAATTTACATGCAGACTCTAAATGTTACTTTTATAAGTCTGTGAGATAGAAGTAAGGCAGAAATATTAACTACCTAAATATGCATGGAAAAAAATGCACATTAGAATATGAAAGTGTTTGTGTAGCAAACAGTGCAGCAATGTTGAGGTGGGTGGAGGAGAAACAAAATGTTTAATGGGTCTTGTAGCCCATTAATCTTGTCTAGAGGAAAATATGTCCATTGATAAGTTGTGTTAATTGTAGCTGCAACCTGAACATCTATGTCACTTTTAAGTAAAGTGATCAAAAACCAATTGCTCTTTCTAACAAACTGTCCGGATTGATTATAGCAGTAATACACAGTCTAAGATCAGATTGTCCAAGAGAACATGAGCTTTTCTCGAAAACACGGGGGATTACATTTCACTCAATTCAGTGTTAAAAGTAAATTGAGTAATGTTACCCAGTGAGGGACTAAAATTCTTTCTGATTGGCCTTTGAAATTTGCAAAACATTTCAAGAGTGATTTATTGCAGTTGTCAAAGCCATTTGGAAAAGAACTCAAACAGTATGTAGCCTTCTTATTAGGGTTATTCTGTCTTCTATGCATGTGAAGAAGTCTTAGTAGACTTTGTAAGAGGACTGGGCTACAAAACCTTTTGCCATGAAGGATTGCTCTTCTCCAAATTTCCCAACAACTTGGAGAAAACTTAATCACAGTACATTTTTTTCTGGTTGCCTAAGAGCCATTTGACTAATATATAACTTGTTTTTAAGTATGGTCCTTCTCATGTTCTGCGTGTGACTACATTGCATGATAGAAACAAAAAGGAAATCTAAAAACTGCTGTGGGCAGGGGGAAGGGGAATCAAGGAGAGCCCTTTAAAAGTTATTGTTGTTTTTCCTAGGCAGTACTCAGCTTAACTCAGGTGATCTGAAAAATAAACGGTGTATGATGATAAGCCTATCTAACAACAGTATTTCACTAGTTCTCAGTATATATCCTTGGGCTTGTTTCCAGAACTCCTGAGGAAGTAAGGGTGGACAGAATGTGTGCCTATATAGCCACTTGGACTACATAAAATGCAAATTACAGGCATGTCTTCCTTCTCTCCCATGCTATCACCCACAATTCAACTTTCTGTTTATTGAAACAGCAGCAACATGGCTAGTCGAAGGTTAGATAAATGATACCAAAAAAGTTCTTATCTGCCATTTAGGAATGGATGTATTAACACCAAAATGGGTTGGAGTGGAAGGGAGAGAATGAGATACATTTTGAGAGGTGAAGGTAGAAATTAACTCATAGAAGTAAGTAAGATGACACACAAAGGAATTAGAAGTGGAGTGATGAAGGTACCAGAAGATGAAGTTCTGAGCAATAGGAAAGGAAAAACTGAGTGCATCATCCGGGAACTAATTCAGGATCACAGTACACGATGAATGAAGATGCCACTGCAGGAGAATCTGCCAGAATTATGTTTTTAAAAGTAGCAGTTATGATGAACAGAAAGACTTGAAAGGGGAAAGTCCTTATCACAGTTTCTAAATGAGCAGGGTTGCCTGGTGATTGTATTAATGAAGCCATCCAAAGTGCAGCAAATCAGGGAAGGGGAAGTCTTCCAAAATTGAAAACATTCATCAAGCAGAGCAAATTTCCTCACAGCACATGGGAGGCTGCAGGTCATCTCCTGGAAAGAGTTTTTTGTGGAACATGCATGGCTTGATTAGTAAGAGCCCAAGAAGAAAAGGGTCCATTGTGTAGGTTGACTTTCTAAGATCCTGTAACTCCAAAAGTACAATGGTATCTTTATGCAGATGAGGAAACTATTTCAAGAACCAATTCTCTTTGATTTGAGCACTAAAACTCAAACGCCCCACATGTTGGACAAATGTTTACAAACTTGTATGATCTACAAAGGGTCATGT
Organism: Mimophis mahfalensis; assembly: GCA_032468015.1. Lineage (NCBI taxonomy): Eukaryota > Metazoa > Chordata > Lepidosauria > Squamata > Mimophis > Mimophis mahfalensis. The sequence goes on from JANHFR010005364.1 coordinate 62,873, forward strand.
TACAAAATCCATGTGATTTTAAAAATTGTCTTGACTGAACTGCATTTTGCAAATTAAGACAGCAGTGAGGACATACAACAATTTTCACTATTTTCCTGTTTTTGGAAGATGAACATGCAAAATGAGAAGCAAAATTAATTCCCATCCTTTCTTGAAAACAAATCCACTCTTGTAAGAACTTGAGAGAAAGATTGTACTTATTAATGCAAACTTTAATTGATTTGTACATAGTTACATGCAAACTTTCTGAATTACAACATTCAGAAAAAAATTCTGCAATATATGTCTTGAGATTTACATATCAAGACAAGCAGTCCCATTCTTCATTTAGTTCCAAGAACACTGTGTCGAAGAACAAGGAAAGCATTTTCAGGCAAACATGGGCTACATATGATCACTTTATCCTAATAAATCCAAAAATCTTGGATTCAAGAACATTAAGGCATTCCTTATGTAAGCATTTACTACTGCAATGAATTGTCAGAGGAGACCTCTTTATGTTTCTCTTCTGAAATCTAAATAATAAATAACACATGATTAAAACATAATAAGCTTTCCATATGTTCCACAAAACATTTGCTGTTATTTTTTTCGGTTCTTCGGGGAGGGGGGAAACTTTCCTGGGAGAAGAGAAAGTTTTCTTCGCTGTTAGGTCTCTTCTTATTTGGGGCTACTTTGCTGTATTGAGCTCTTTCCAAGCTACTCTTAAATCTGTTAAACTCATAAAGGCTAAGGGGTGGGGGGAGAAGAAACAACTACAAGTAGTATATCCTTTTCTACTTACAGTATATTAAAGTTACATAGTTTTTAATTTATTTATGCCATGCCCTTGAATAATTTCCTTATCTCTTCATGCAGAAAAATTGTAAGGAGATTTTGTTGTTGTTACATATTCAACTCCTTCTCCCCTTACAATTGTATAAGATCATAAGCCTTGATTGCTGGATTGAAATTTGGACCCCTCCTAGCCTATCTAGTCCAGCAAGCTGTCCTCTCAATGGTCAATCACTAGTCTTCTAGCAGTATAGAATTCGGTGTAAGAAACTATTGCTATTAACACACTGCCTTCTATTCCTACCACCAAGGCTAACTGAAGTAAAAAATTACACTGAGTACAGAACATGTTTAGACTTAGCGCTTGGCAGAATACCAGAAAAGATTTTTTTCCACACACGAAGAGACACACTGAGAACACTGTTCTGTAAATTTGGCATAAGAGATACCATTGTTAAGAAATAACAACAGGCAAATCAATCACACACTGTGTGTGCATGTGTGTAAAAACAGTTGCTCTCTTAAGCAAAGAAGTGTACTTTATTTTTTCTTTTCAATTTCTAAAAGTCTTGTCCTGGTACAGTAGGAAGACATTATATATGGTACCTGCAAAGTATTATATTTTCTGCAACTCCAGGTTAGGAACTAGAAAAGCTGCAGATTTTGCACTTCCAGGCCACATCTTGACTTAGTAAAACACACTTTCTTTTTCTTTGAATTTGGAGAAAGGACCAAGAACATTTTAGATAAAGTCCGGAAGGCTTTTGCAAGATCAGATCTCTTTCACTGACATCAGAGCTTCCTCCTTCTGCACATCTTTGCAACTGAGATATAGATTTTTTGTTACACTAAAGACAAAGATACTGATCTCTATGTAAGCTTTCCAAGGTTGCACTCCATTTCTTCGCACAAATACTATTAAAAATATATTCTTGCAAAAAAGGGGGGTGGGAGGGGGAGCAAGATGACTCTAAAAGCCCCTTCCTATCTCTAAATCTGCTAGTGAGTTTCATACTACATTAAGGGGAGATCATTCAGCAGTATCAAACATGTACTTTGCACATCCTTCCATGTACCAATTCATTTACAGTTTCCAAGTTGCTCACAGGTCTGGGAGAAATCTCTGCTTGAGAGCCAAATCTATTGATTTAAAAACTGCACGTACAGACCACCCTCCCTCAACAAATGGTGCCTCGAGGAGAGAAGTGATAAACTTTTTTCAGTCTTCCTCTACATCAGGCCTGTCAAACTGGTGGCTTGCGGGCTGGATATAACGCGGGCAGGCCACGCCTGGGCCTGGTTAGGCCTCGCCCACCCGGAGTCCGCAAAGGCAAAAAACATCCCAATATGTCACAATACGGCCTGTGATCTGACCAGGTTTGACACCCCTGCTCTACATCAATCCTCATCTCCATTGCAAACAAATAACTTTTTCTGTACAAATATATTGCCTAGAAATATTGTTAACTACACTGTATCTCTCTGTAAATGAAGTTAGGGATGAAACTTGGGGAGTTGCTGTCCATTGTTAAATCAATTTCTATTAATTCTTTTCTCTCCAGGACAGTATACCAAACCCATCTTCTTTTAATTTTCCCTCATATCAACCCTGGGAGGTAAGCTGGGCTAAGTCATATTTATTAATCCAAAATCACCTAGTCTGTTTCCATGGCTGAGGATGAATTTGACTCTACGTGTATTCAGTCTTAGCATAACAGCTTAATCCCTGCACCCACAGACCAGAAGCATGAATGACTTGACTTTGTACAAGGAAGCTTTGAATGTTCATCTGATGTTCATATTGTGCCGAGCTATCACATTACCTTCTCAGAATCCATGCTTTGTTATTACAGTGAGGAGTAAAACATATACATTCCTGGGGGCTACAGGAATAATAATGGAGGCTTACAAAAGAGCAAACAGCTTCTGGGCTGCTTAATCTATTCTTTTACATCTTTAGCATGCAAGCTTAAGATTTTTAAACATCTGGTCACAAAAAAATTGTTTGCTTTCCATTTGATGAAACAAGATCTAGTTAAAGATTTGTTTGCAAGGCCATCTGTTAAAAATGTGACTGGTGCAAGGAGCCACAAATTGTAGTTACAAGTGCCGCTAAGTTCAGTGGGACTTATTTCCAAGCATGTATGCTTAGGAAATTGTGGCCTAATGATGAAAAGTCTTTGATCATTTTTGTGTTTAACTATGTGCTATTTAATACCAATAAGTTGACTTTTCTTTCAAAATGCTGTTGAGAGCTGGTCTTACTCAAACTTTACTTCATAAATTTTCAGTGGCTTCATAATTGCATCTAAATTCCTGGGGAGGTTATTTTTGTTCCACGCACTAAATTGATAACAAAATTAGCTGGTTTTTAAGCTAAATTATCTGGTTTTATCCTTCCGACGATATTATGCAGGTACAAGTGTTGATGTTAATCTGGAGATGATTAAAAGTTCACAGTTGGAACAAATACCAAATGCCTAACTTTGCCTCTTCATTTTGCTGACTCTAACTTGCTTCCCTGCAAGTTGAAGGGTTTGTGTGTGGATTTCCAGTGCTATGAACTTCTAGAGAATAACAAAGTTGGAAGGGACCTTGAGGTCTTCTAGTCCAGCCCTCTGCACAGGTAGGAAACCCTATACCATTTCAGACAAATGGTTATCCAATCTCTTCGTAAAAACTTTCAGTGTCTGAACATTTACAACTTCTGGAAGCAAGTTGTTCCACGGATTATTTGTTCTAACTGTCAGAAAACTTCTCCTTAGTTCTAGGTTGCTTCTCTTCTTGATTAGTTTCCATCCATTACCTCTTGTCCTGCCTTCAGGTGCTTTGGAGAATAGCTTGACTCCCTTTTCTTTGTGGCAGCCCCTGAGATATTGGAACACTGCTATCACGTCACCCCTAGTCCTTCTTTTCATTTGTGATGAAAAGCAGATGGAGGCTCCTTGAATGCATCGAAGAATGATTTCATTCTTAACAATATTCTGTATTAAAATACTTCTTCCCAGTGCATTGCATAATCCTACTGGGTAATTATCACCATTGTTTTCTGCTACTTTTCATTTCCACCTGACCTCTCTTTTTACTATTCTCTCCTACAAGTGCGGGTGGGCATTTATCATTCTTGCTCAACATAATGCTCCATGCTTGGATAAAGTGGACTGTAGTCTGCTTTTATTGTCACCCCTATCAAGCAGACCAGACCAAGTCACAGACACAGTCAGACCAAAATAGACAGTCCTCATTTAGTAACCACTGAGTTGTTAAGCAAAGTGGTTGCTAAGTGAAATGTGATTTTACAATTTTACTTCAACTTTTTCTTATAGACCTACAAAGGTATTAAATGAGAAGACTGGTTGCTAAGTTACATTTTCATCACTACCATAACTGCAAATGAGCCCATCACTAAATGAGGACTACATGTAATAACAGAATATTGTCAGTTTAAATATGCTACCTTTCTTGCCTCTTTTATTTTTCTGAGAATTGCAGCAGGAGGAAAGTTGATGCCTTTTGGCAAACAACTCTTTTAGCCTGGGGTCAAGTTTTCTTCATCTGATTGTTGCCTTGGTATCAGATCTTCCTTCTGTCCTTCAAGACCATCCTTCTTATTCACTACAATTACATTGCAAAAAATTGCCCTCACTTGTCCCAAAGAATGAAAGTATTGTTCAGTACAGGAAATTAAATTCTTCATTTAAAGGTGTTCTTTGTTGTTGCAAATGGCACAAAATTGCATTCAAGACATAAGTTACAAAGCAATCCAGTCCTTCATTTCCACTGCAGAGCCCTGAGAACCAGTAGTGGTTAAATGGGAACGCAATCCTTGTCCTCCCTTAGGCATGGAAGCCAATCATTCTTTTTCAGCCCAATCCCTGCACAGGAATGTTGTTACAGGAAAAATAGGAAGAAGAAATATTATGTACCCTGCCTTGAGCTGAACAAACTTAGAAGTGGGATATATATCTAATAAGGAAAAAAAATTCTCCATTACCATCCATTTACAATAGTACCATAAATATATATATTATATTGAAAGACCTAAATATCTCTAGTGTTCTATATTCCCAGAATGGCATAACATTGCAAATACTGCCGAAGACTTGTAAGGCATTATGTAAAATTAAGTGGGATATGACCTCATTTTTAAAGTAAAAATGGAAACTTTTTTTTTTTTTTTTACTGCTGACTTCAACTCAGTGAGTTGTGGTGAAATCAATCATGATGTGGAAAGGCAGGAGATGGCCCAGCCTCTCTTACGTTGCTATTAAAATCTCAAAATAGGACAGGGCAAGGAAAAGATTTTGCACAGAAGAGTGTTTCATCCTTGATTATAAACTCTTTTGGTCATAACACAGGTATATTTTTTGGAAGATAAAAGCAAAACAAAAGAGGCGGTACAATATTTTATTTTATGTCATTTCTGCGCAACTTGAGTTTGCAGACTATGAATCACTTTACAAGATTATTCGTGGGGAAAAATAGCTTAGATTTGGTAACAAAGCTCTTTGTACTATTTGGTTAGGGAACAGAAGAAAATCTGGCAGAAGTAGAACACACTTTTAAATAGTGTACTGGAAGAAAATGCAATGTAGCCTCGTTTGATTTAGTCTAATCTCTTTCTCTACACTGCATTAAATAGGAGTTTAATTGCAACCAAGTTGCTTTTACTGCTTCTGAAATTTAGGCTACTGATTTATAAATTAGAATGTACTGTATAATAATTAACATGAATTAAGTTGTTGGACATCTACATTGTGGAAACCATTTAGCATTTTACTTTATGTTTGCTGTACATAAAGTAAACCATCATTAGACTGAAGTTATGCAGCTTCTTTCCTTGAGAGGGAATAGTACCCAGCTAGGGTATAGCCTCCAGATCTTCAAAAAATTGCCACAGAATAATCAGTCTTAATGAGAAACAAGAGGAAAACACAAATAAAAAGTTACTTATGTATCTGTATCAATCTCTTTCTCTTCCTTAAAAGAAGTTATCTTCATGCTGTTGAGAAGGAATAATTAACCCAAAGCCCACATTGTACTCTTTCTTAGATGCTTTACAATGATTCCAGAGAAAACTGTATTTTATTCTCTCTATTGCATAACTGTTTTAGGCATAGTATACATAATCTCTAATCATTTCCAAGTCTTTCTGCTTTACATCTGCTACATCAGGGGTGTCAAACTCAAGGCTGGTGGGCTGAATCTGGCCCACAGGGTGCTTAGATCTGGGCCATGGGGCCTCCCTGGAAACAGTAAAGGACCAGCCCACAAAGGACAGGCCTCTGCCAGCAAAAGTGGAGCTTGGGAGGGCTAGGTGCTCTGTTTTCGCTGGTAGACTGTTGCAGGAGGCCATCCCAGCCAAACATGGAGCCTGGGAGCCTATTGTTAGATATTTGAATTATTTCGGCGGGAAATCCTGGCCAGCCCATTGGCTAATGGGCTGGGCCACACAGTATA
>JANHFR010005367.1:41977-53811 GCA_032468015.1 Mimophis mahfalensis
TGTGTGTGTGTGTGTGTGTGTGTGTGTGTGTGTGTGTGTGTGTGTGTGTGTGAGAGAGAGAGAGAGAGAGAGAGAGAAACAACCACTTAAGATGCACCATATTCTTCACCAATATAATGTTCCCTCTCTCTCTCTCCTCTCTCTCTCTCTCGCTCTCTCTCTCCCCCCCTCACATGCACACACACAGGGCCCAGGCTGAAGGATGCGCAACTGGCCCCATCAAGGAAGCAACTGCGGGGGGGAGAGGAGAAGGAGCGAATGGCTGGGGGGAGTGCTGAGGGCCCATCAGAGGGCACCAGGCAGAGGCCCCTGCCAGACTCCACCCACACTCTGCGCCGCTCCAGGTTTGAAGCTGGCTGCAGGCTCCCTCCTCACCAGTAGGAACCAGCCTCCCACTATGCCGGCCCGGCCCCGCCACACGGCTCGCTCACCTCGGCAGGGGGAGCCCCTTGCGAGCCCAAGGCGTCGGCTGCAGATCGCGAGGCTGGAGCAGCGTGGCTGCAGGGGGATCTTCGGAGCGCCGCACAGCAGAGGTGGAATGTCGGAAGGACAGCTTTCCACACCCTGGCGCGGTCCGCAGGCCCCGCCCAGCCTCCCCAGACGCCCTCCAGTCTGGCTGAAACTTTCCCCACTGGTGGCGACTGCAGTGCCTCTTCATGCCTTGCGGATCCGGCATCACCCACCGCGGGAGAAGGACCAAGAGGCACCCGCTCCGCTTGGGGAAACTTGGGCGGCCGGCGGGGGCTGGCTGCATGGTGTGGAGGACGGCCAGGGGCAGAAAAGCAAGATGAGGGCAGCGGTGGCGGCGGCGGCGGCAGCAGTGTGGGCTCGCGACCCCCGTGAAGGGGCAGGCAACCCCCAAAGGGGTCGCGACCCACAGGTTGAGAACCACTAATTTAAAATATCTTTATATCTATGAATATTCTCAGACCCTTTCCGGGTTGAAGAGGTAAGCACCTCTATTGGCAAAAACCAACCTGCAATCTTCATATAATGTTGCTCTCTTATCCTATTCCAATCTATTAATAATGCATTTCTGAAAAGGTGTCTCTTAAAGTATCCATGGTTCTTGCTGGCCTCATACCACAGAAACAAGTGCCAGCCTGTCTGTAGGTCATGACCTTCCAGGGTCAACAGCCGATTGTCTCCCAGTTCAATCCAATCCTTTACCCAGACCAAAACTGCTACTTGGTAGTATAATTCCCAATTGGGTAACCCAAATCCTCCTTCACCAGAAGTTGCAAGGAATGGAGTTTTAGCCCAAACAAAGACCACATGTAGATAATCACCATAACTACAGAAACCAGAGAAGGGGCCCAGGACCTGCAAATACCATTAATAAGAAATGTTTACAATTAAGGAAGTCTAGCCAACAAACTCATGACAGAATTCATGCCTTCCTTTTAAAAGTAAAGGTTTCACCTGTCCAATTGTGTCTGAATTTAGGGAGCTGTGCTCATCTCCATTCCCTAGCTGAGGGAGCCAGCATTGTTTCCATGGTCATGTGGCTGGCATGACTATATGCCGAGGTGCACAGAATGTAATAATCTTTCCTGCTGAAACAATACTTATTTCTATACTCACATTTGCATGCTTTTGAACTGTGAGGTTGGCTTGAGCAAGTAACAGGAGCTCACCCTGTTGTGCAGTGCCAGGGTCTTGAACCTGGGCTATCAGCTTTCCAGCTGACAAGCTCAGTGTCTTTAACTGCTTACTACCTTGCATTTGTTTTGCAAAACAAGAAAAAAGAGAAATGGCTGTGTTTTATACACAAGTTTTGCATTAGAGAAGATCTTGGATCAAATCCTTGGCTTCATAAGAAAATTCAGGAATGTCTGATATCTTTAATAAGCAACTTGCCATCCTTACCCATATAGCAAGGGTCTTTAAACTTGGCAAGTTTAAGACTTGTGGGCTTCAACTCCCAGAATTCCCAAGCAAACATGACTGGAGGAGGAATTCTGGGAGTTGAAGTCCTCAAGTCTTAAAGCTGTCAAGTTTGAAGACCCCTGCTATATGGGAAGAAGGGAGGGGAGGATTAAGGCTTAAGTTTTCCTTCCAAGGCACAATCTCTATGAATGTCATTCAGCATTAGGAAAAAATTATTTCAGGTGCATTTGTGACTGAGTGAGAAAGACTGTACGTCTGCTTCCCAACTGTGTTTTGATAATAAGCAACCTCAATGCTATCAACTACCATTTATTTATTTATTGAAAATGAACATACCACATGATTACTAAATGACATTGTTAATGACATGTGAGGTAGACTCTAAGCTTCTAGAGCAGGGGTTCTTCAAACTTGACAGCTTTAAGACTTGTGGACTTCAATTCCTAGAATTCTTCCTCCAGTCATGTTAGCTCAGGAATTCTGGGAGCTGAGGTCCACAAGTCTTAAACTTGACAAGTTTGAAGACCCTTGTTCTAGAGAATCATTACCAACCAATATAGAATAAGCCTATACTTGAATTGAAGTTAATCTATGATGACTGTGTTTGTGTATTTTTCTCGAAGTATCATAGAAGTATTTCCACTGACTACTTGCAAAATGTTCTTTTTTGAGTTCTAAATCTAACTAACAGCCAAATAGTTGCTGGAGGTTCTGCATCCAGAGTCAAACCTGCTTAGCTTCTGAAATCAGTCATGGCTGGTTTGTTGAAATCATCTACTAGGGTGCCAGGAGGAATAAGAGGAACCTATTATTTTTAGTCTTTATAGTCTATTGATGGAAAGGATGCCAGAACCTCTTTAGTGCTTTTAAATTCAGCTTTTTGAATTTTTGTAATCATTTTCATGCTATTTTTATGGTTTAGGTAACTTAATTTTGTTTCTAGCATTGATTTCTATTATTTTATTTGCTATAAGTAATTTTGAACATTCTTAAAAGATGGAAGACCGGGATATACTGTAAATCTGAAGGAGGAGAGAAGGAAGAGAAATAAATGGAGCCATGATGTGGCTTTGAGTCTATTCCTTTTGTTTCTTTGTCTGACTTATGTAATGTGTTGTGCTTTTGTCTTAACATGAGGTGTAAATCACACCATTATGGCTTGTTAAAGAAATTAATTACAATTGAATGCAGCCCATATCATCTTTTCTTTTACAGTGTAAGATTGTATGCCATTTACAACCCTTGAAACATCCGCTCGAATTCTTAAAAGCATTTTTTTTTTTCCAAGTATGAATACAGAGTGCAAGACTTTGTACGTGAAAAACATTTCTTTAGACATTAAACATCCTGGTGAAAGATGAGGGAGTACTGTAGATGTTAAACAGAAATGTATTTCAATGACAAATGCAATTATGGTAGAAGATGTAAAACAAATTGTTCTCAGGACTGGATAAGGCATTTAGAACCTGAGATTGTCCTTCATGTTTCCACTGTATAACAACATCCCTGAATGACATGACACAAAGTGACACTTACTTTGCTAAGTACACAACTCCTTAGGGCTAGGATGAAAGCTTTGTCTTTCTGAGAAACCTACTCTATAACATCTGTTTAAAAGTAGGGGAAATGTTAACTAATCTGTTTGCCAACTCACTAGATTTCTTTGGTGGTTGCATCTGCTTTGTGAAAATGAATCCATACAAGATGTGATAAAAAAAAAAAGAGGATGCTAAGAATGGGATAGATTTTTTTTTTTCCAGATCTATATTTCTTTTCAATCATTTGTTCCAAACATTCTTAATCCAGTTCTGAGTGCTCTGGCAGAATAAAAGACTGATACTATTGAACGTTTGCCATTCCTTCTGCACTAGAAAAAAAAAAATGTAACCATTTCTGGCAATTTCAGAAATGATGCGTTAAACAAAATTTTAGGCAAGCAGATATATTTTCTCAAAGTCTGAGATCCAGTTTTTATGACTGCTCTTATCCATTGTTAACACTGCTCTAAGTAGACAGCAGAATGTGAATTCATGCTGCGAGCCCATCTTCCTATAAAAGGGAGAATATTTATCAGAATCCCAAATTTAGAGCAGGCTAAAGGTAGTAAACCATTGATTTAGAAAATGATGAAAAAGATTTGGCTGGGGTCATCTTGCAGCACCAAAGTTGTAATCTGCCTGTTCATTTTCTTAACTTGTAGTACTAGGGCAGGTCAAATTTTTCAACTTTCAATTTCCAAGCATTAGGGGCGCTCAAAAGCTGTGACATGTCTTGGGTATTGTAAAAATATGTTGGTTACTTTAATATGATTTAGGTGTGCTTGATAAATAACTACATAAATATCATAACTTTTTAACATTTTTTTTGTTTCATTTGATAGACCCACATACTTTGAATCTATAATGCACTGCACCTTCAATGTACTCTTTTTTTAAAAAAAAATGAGCCTTGAATTTTCATTAATTTGGTTATACCTATTAAATATGTTTCCATCCATTCCTAGAAGGGACATTTTGAGTGAATCTTATTTGTTTTCCAAACTCTGTAGATTCCTAGTTAACAGAATCCATTATCAATATGCCCATCATTTATTGGTCAGACTCAGGGGTCAGGTTATATTTATTGGTCAGACTCAGGGGTCAGGTTATATTCAGGGGTGGGCTCCAAAAATTTTAGCAGAGGGTTCTCTGCCTGGTTGCTGGGTGGCGTGGCCATCATGGGTGTGGTCTAGTAAGCCTCCTACACCATGGAAGGGTGAAAATGGCCTCCTCTGGGCTCTGGAGGCCATCTGGAGGCCAGAAACAGGCCTGTTTCCAGACTTCCAGTACTTCCAGGAGGCCCATTTTTTGCCCTCCCCAAGCCTCCATGCAGGCCCTCCACTTAACTGGCATCCAAAATGGGCTTTGTGGAGACTCCTGGGAGGGGCGGGGCTGAGATGGGAGAAGCCACCGAGGGGTGGGATTTGGGGGTTGTCCAAACTGGGCAGACTCTTAACAAGAGGTTCCCCTGAACCCCTGTGAACTCCCAGCAGCATACCCCTGCTTATACTGCTAAAGATTTCATAAAAACTCAAGTATACCAGGTAACAACCAAATCTTTTTGTATAGAGATTTTTATCTGCTTTAAGCTGTGTCTCCTTGCTGCCACAGATTTGCTTTAGGAATCCCTTGATGAAGTTGCAGGTGCTCCATCACTGAGATTTTTAAGAACAGATTGGGTGAATATTTGGAATGGTATAGGGCCTCCTTCTTGAACAGGGCTTTGGACTAGAAGATCTCCAAGGTTCTTTCGAACTCTATTATTTGTATTCTGAGGCTTTATGATATTCAATGTCCTGCCAGTAATCTTTATTAAGAAGCAAACATTTTTTCACCTGAACAATTCTCTCTCTGACTCTCTTTCTCTCTCTTACTCTGTTTGTCTCTGTCTCTCTTCACTGCTCCCATCCTCCAATTTGGTGTAATAATTTCATTTAGCTTTTATAGCAAGAACTGACAGGAACCTGACCAGGACCTTGAAATGTTTCACCTTTCTCTTGAGAGCCTCCTTCTCAGATCTAATATGTTTATAGTGTCCCTGTGGGTGTCATCTGTACTCACATGAATGAGCAATTATGAGTCTTGATAAATCTTGGGAATCGGCCCATCATTGTCTGAAATTCTACACTAGGGAGATTGACCTCCAATGAAACCAATAGTCTTATGGCAAGTTAATAATAATAATTTTTAAAAAAAAACACCTTGCGTGAATATTGATAATTATTCAAGGTTCCCAGTCTCATCCCAGGCATAGTCATATAATAGCTCTGTTCATTCCTAAAATAAAATATTCTATGCTGATTATAAATATAATGTTTGGGATGAATTTACACGATGGCTATTCTGATAACTTAATAAAACATTCTATTTGTATGGTATTTCTTTTCTGTTTCTAGATGCACATCTCTTTGTTTTTGCAATTTATTGTTCTAGCTTTCTATTTAAACTGCAAAGTTGTTGAGAGTCAGGTGATCTATAAATCTAATTATTATTAATATTAATATTAATAAAATTTTCATCATCATACCAATTTCTCTCCAGAAAGTGCATGTGATGAAGGAGCACACAAAAAAAGGGCGGAATATTTCTATGAAAAATCTGCCTGGGAATTCTGTTTTAAATTACCTTTGGCATTTCTTTGTAAAATAAGAGCTGGACCATTATGAACTTTATACTCAAAGCCTGTTAGATCTACAGAGAATGTACATGCCTATCTATTGTCCAACTTCTTCATTATTTTGAATGCAGCTTATAAAATAGCATTTGCCATAATTTTAGAAAACAAATCATAAATCATGAAGAATGAAGAATTAGGCAACAGAAATCCATTGTGAGATTGTATTGGTTCATAATGAAAGGATATTGGATACTCATGTTAACAGTTCTCTGGATACAGGAAATTAGCACATCAAGAAAAATATTAAATTAGTGTTATTTGTGAAAAAAGTTGAACACTAGGTGCTAAATTACTGTAAGAGTACTGTAAGAAAAGCTCAGACAAAGGAGGATCTCTTCCTCTATATTTATGTAGGGCGTGATGCATTTTGTTCCTCTCTTAAATATTACTTATATATTTGCTTTGATATTTTCACCTAAAGGGAAAACCAACATGGAAACATAACGTTTTCCATGTATTCTGTATTATTTTACTTTTTCTTCCCCATAGATTTGATTTTGGGTGGTATATTATATATTTGTTTGATCTGAAGTCAGCCTAAGATAATGTAAATAAGCATGGACTCCTTCTTTGCTTTATACTGTGATTTTAAAGGAAATACCTGAAAATGCAATTCAGTTTTGATGAAGGTGAATGGGAGAATAACCATTTGTCCTGGGATGAAAAGTAATTAAATAGTAATTGAAATTGCTATTATCAGCAGCCAGCTTTTTTCTTGGAAAGATAAATGATTGTGTTGTCACACTGTTAGTTAGTATTATTATCCTAATTAACATTCCATTTCAGTTTTTTTCCAGATAGACTGAACTTCATGCAGAAAATTTAGGATTACTATTAAAACGGTATCTACAGTCCCATCCCCATTTCCTGTTTATGCTGCAACAAAAACCATTAGATTTTGGCAGTGTAACTTTCTGTTTCCCCTCCCCCAAAGCTTGAAACCCCTGTATCACTATTTATTTTATTATGGTTCTTATCAAGTGGCTCCTTTTAAAATAGCTGCTTCAGGCACCAAATTAGTTTCTCGGACAGTAGACTGAGAATTCATCATTTTAACATAGGAATGTTTTGGTTGGCTTGTTAAGTCTATTGGCAATGACCAACCCTGTTAGCAAAATCTGTTGTTGGGAAAAAAATCTACTGAAGTAACTGCAATTTGCAACGAATGATTTCGTTAGATTGCTCTGTCAACGTCTTTTTTTTTTTTTCTGACCCTAGTATTATCCCAGTTGATTCCATCAGTACTGGGTGAAATACAATGGGACGATAACCTTATAATTTATCAGTACAGTTAGGTTAGGTTTTCAAGATATGCCACACTAGGAAACCAGAGTTATGCAGGCTAATACTTTTTATTGTAAAGTTACAGTTACAGACTCTTACACCTGAACATGCTTCCCTCACCGCTTCCCTTCATCTTCTAGAGAACTAGGGAGGGTCAAGGTTGAAATATTTTCCCAAATTACGTTTCTACCCTGGATTCAGATTTCTTTTATTTGATTGTTGTTTGCTTGTGACTCTTCCTCTTGTTCCTCAAGATTATTCTCACTACACACTATAAGTTACCATGACTTATACATATAATACATATAAATTAAATTTTATATTTTGATAGCAAATTTAGACTTAGACTAAAGCTATGGTACCTAGACCATGCTGTATGAACATCTGCAGGAAGGCAAAAAGGCATATTCTGTTATGATTTAGGCCTTCTGTTTCTCCGCGCTTCTGTCCTGTGTAAAGAGATACCTCGGTTCATGACCACAATTGGTTCCATAAAGTTGGTTGTGAACCAAGTTGGTTGTGAACTGAAACAACTTTTTCCATTGGGTTGTATGGAAATATGATCAATCCATTCCAGACCCCTATGAACTCTTATTGATTTTTAAGATTTTGAAGCACACAAATACAGTACTGTAGTTAAAAATGCCACAGAACGCATAGTGTAACATTAAAATTCTTTAATACAAACACTGAGAAAACCATGATCAACAGAGAAAACTGTTCAGTCGGTTGATGCTGAGAGAGAGAGGTTGCTGTTTTGCGAGGGAGTCCCCCTCTGCGATGGAAGGATGGTCTCCTTCAGGTTTTTTCTTTCTTGAGATTTCTTTGTCCTCAGGAAGTTTGGTTGTGAACTGAGGATTTGTTTGTGAACCAAGTCAAACATTTAGCTGATTTTTTGGTTGTGAACTGAATTGGTTGTGAACTGAAGTGTTTGTGAACTGAGATTCTACTGTACAGCTGTTGCTTTTAAATTAACCGTAATGCCTAATTATAGCTAAAATTTCATGAACTCTGATTACTTTAAACAAACAAGACAATGATACACGGTCCTGTTTTCCTGATTTTGACATAATCCTTTCTAGTGAAATGTACAGTAAAACCTTGGGTCGCGAACATTTGTGTTTGCAACCAACTTGGTGGCAAACAGAAATTTCTACCTTAGGTCACAAACGGGTGCTCAGGTGGCTACCAAACAGCTGTGGTGACTTCCCCTTCACATTTTTTGTGTTTTACACACATGCGCTTCCGGTGCTTCCAGTGATGACAAAATCGGGTGTCATCACCCGAGGTTCCACTATACAAGGAAATGTTCTGATCCCCTCACATTAACCACAACACAACATAAGTAGGTGGAAGAAAGCAACCCAAAAGTTCATTTAGGCATTATTATAAGAGTCGGGATTCTGGCATTCCTCATCCCAGCTATATACCTATATAGCACCAATGTGATGAAGTGGGAAATTAGAGTTGTTTGTGCGTGTTATATGTTGTATCAGATAAAAGAAGACTCAAATGTTTCTTTGCCAAAGCTTGGACGGCAGCTTTGACACCAGAGGTCCTTTAAACAAGATTTTCATTTCACTATAAATGAAATCAGGTTGCTTCATTTAAACAACCACCATTCATGTAATATTATTTGGCACAATAACCTTGGAGCCCTTTTATATCTGCTAGGACATTGATTACACCTAATCTTGTGTGAGAAGTAGCATTTGGATTTAGTGGGTAGCGTTTGTAAACACTGGAACCCGAAGGCAGCAAAGAGAACTGGATTAAGTATGTCTTCACAGTAGTTTGGACAACACTTCCCCCCTAGATGATGGGCTATGAGCAGATTCATATTGATTGCAATGCTTCTGACACCTGCTCAAAGCTCTCTCTTCTGTTTCCATGGTAACCAAGAGCAGGAATACTTGTCCACATACTTTAGGAACCTCATTAAATCAGGCAGCAGGACAGCAGCTGTGTTCTCAATGTGTTACATTGACAGTCATGGACTAATTTTATGATGCTCAGGTGATTTTTGGCCTTCTCTCTAGTCTAAACTGTTGAAAATGTGGAGATAGTGGGACAGATGGCAAAATAAATAAATATTGCCAATATGTTTAAACACATACACATCTTTTGGAAAAACGAGAAAGCCAACCAAAGTAATACTGATCTGCCTCAGGTAATTTGATGCCAAGAATAAATAGCCATTATTTGGCGGGGGGGGGGGTAGTTGTATTCAAATCGTGTTTTTGAAATAAGTGGTCAGCTTTGAAAGTAAATGTTTTTCACACAAAATATAAAACCTTGCAGCAGTAAAGTACAATACAATATCAAGAGTGATGGTTTGAAGTGCTGTCTCTCTTTTTTGCTAAATATTTTCCAAATATATTAACCAGAAAAACAGTTATAATGTCAGCAGTATCTTCTCCACAATTACCTCCCTGCTGAGTGAAAAGTCACTCCTTCAGGGTCTATTTAATACAGACTCCTGTTTCCTCTATCTACAGGTGTTTTATGAGGTGTGTGCAAGTATCTGACAAGCAGTGCAAGGCGCACTGTAGAATCCCTTTCCCATTCATCATTTTCTAACTAAAAATCACATTCTCCTTTTAATTAGAGTGGAGGAAATATGGCTTTACACCCCACCCCCACCTCACCCGCACCCCCAATCATCTGTATAAACTTCCAGCCTATTTTGACCTGGAAAACAACCCACCAAACAACCAGAAAAGGGCTAAATCAAAATTGTGGATAAAATTGGATTGGAAGTTGGATTTGACATTTGAAAGAATGTGTAGGAAAATACAGAGCTACCAATAATGCTTGAACTTCTTTATTGTGGCAAACTTACAGTTGGAAGTTTGGAAAGTCCCCCTTCAAAACTGGTAGGGTTTGAAGTGATACAACAGTTCTGTATAGAAATGCTATTGTCCTCAAAGTAGAAATGTACATAAAATGGTGATATCTTGTTTTATCCATTTGAAAAACTTTTCTATAAGGATGAACTTTCTGGTGTCTTAAATCTGCATAGGTTTAAGTACTGCACTGCACTGTAGAGGATTGTTTCTGATGTCTATTTGAAGAGAACTCTGTGTTCTCTTTGAATATCCAACAGGTGGCAGCATTTAGCCAACCTTGACTGATCATACTATGCTAAGCAGTGTCAGCTCTCTTTATTATTTGGACCGGAGGCCATCTGAAAATACCAGGGTTGAGCTAGGACAAGGGTATTCAAACTGGACAGCTTTAAGACTTGTGGACTTCACCTCCCAGAATTCTTCCTCCAGTCATGTTAGCTCAGGAATTCTTGGAGTTGAAGTCCACAAGTCTTAAATTTGCCAAGTTTGAAGACCCCTGGGCTAGGAAGTTAAAAAACCTTCTAGCAGCAAATATTGACAAAACAGTTTCATATTGTTAGTAAGAAACTATCTGGACAAATCCATGAAATCTCTTATGAATTACATGCCACTTGATATTTTTTTAAAAAGTTTTTTTCTACTTTTTAAACTATTGCTCTAACCCAGGCTCTAACTAAGGATAAAATAACATAAATTCTTGAAGAAACTCATTGACAAATATAGAGCTTATATAGTTCAATTCCTCATTATAGTGTGATGTGTTTTATTTAAAACAGAACCATTACTTTTCATCTTTTATCTATGAATATATATATGAACTTGTGTGTATGAGGCCTATCCTATTTTTGGTTATGCATTTTCTCCTTTTTTGGCAATTGCTATCTTTATCCTGAAAGCAACTTATAATGTTTACTGATTCCACCACTTCCGTTTCTCAGAGGGTGGAGGGTGGAAATTAAAAATAGAACTCTGTTTTCCAAAACAATGGCTACCAGAAAGAAATAGGTATGGGGTGGGCTCCTAAGAGTTCACAGGGTTTCAGGGGAACATCTTGTAAAGTTTTCCCAGTTCAGAGAACCCCCACTCCTGGCTGGCCTCTCCCACCGCAGCCTGGCCCTCTCAGGAGTCTCCATGGAGCCCATTTTGGATGCCAGGTAAGTGCAGGGCCTGCATGGAGGCTCAAGGAAGGCGAAAAACAGGTGTTCCAGAAGTCTGGAAACAGGTCCATTTCCAGCCTCTGGAGGGCCTCCGGAGTCCAGGGGAGACCGTTTTCATCCTCCTGGAGGCTCAACAAAAAGCCTCCATAGCCTGGGGAGGCTGAAAAACGGCCCCCCGCTGTGGTGCAGGAGGCCAACTAGGCCATGCCCATGCCCACCCAGCAACCAGGCATAGAACCCTTTGCTAAAATTCTTTTTTTTTTTTAATTTGAAAAGTTTTACAAAAAATACATTTTCACTTTCATTTAACAAAGCATAATGCCATACACATAAATACCCACGAAAACATTAGAAAACACACACACACACACACACAGAGAGAGAGAGAGAGAGAGAGATAGGTGTATTCGGGTCTTTTCCCTTCCACGGGAAAAGACCC
>JANHFR010005368.1:3307-14077 GCA_032468015.1 Mimophis mahfalensis
TTTGCTGATAACGCTCCCCCCCTTCCCTCCCCCCCCCCCCGTCGTGGGGTCAGCCGTTGTGGGGCAGGGCCTGATCCACAGCCCTGTCCAACTGTAGAGGGGATGGTTTGAATCTGAAATTCACCATGTTGAAAGTTGGCTTCCTTGCTCTAGACAAGAAATGGCTTCGTTTATAAAAGGATATTGCGCTGAAAATTCCTAGGCTTTATTCACAGTACTAATCAAAGACATGGTGTTGATTTATTAATTTAATTAACTCAGTTTTTATTTTTTAACACTTGGAAATTTGCAAGATCAATGTGCTGTATTTAAACATGTGGAAGAATTGACCGTAAATTTGAGAGTATCTGTTTAAGTATGGCAGTATACAAATGTAATAAACAGGAAATGTGCAAGGTGGGTGTTTGCTTATATATTCGGTTTGCATACCAGGCAGCTCCCAGAAAATGTTGATGTACTCTGTTACTCTCCTCCCCTCCAGTCACACAATCCCGTTTCAAGGCTTAACAATGTTTTCTTGGTCATTCACCACCCAGAATCCCCTTAGTCAGTAGATATTAATAAATCAATAAATCCTGGATGAATTTAAGCTAGAAGATGATTTACTACCTTCTTCCAATATAACATGCATTTTGCAATTTCCTTTCTTAAGAAACCCAGAAAAGTAAGTTCTTTTCAGTTCTTGCCCAAAAATGCATTTGAAAAAAAAAAGGATTCATCCTAATTTTCGTCATGCAGTTATGAATGAATTTTATATTTTATTGCACACATTTTCAGAAAACCTTAGTTGATGTTACCTTGGAGAATACAGTTATACGTGACCAGATACAAAACCTGAAACAAACTCATGAACAATCCATGGAAAAACTGAAGGAAAAGCAGAAGCAACTGGAAACTGCTAAGGTGGAAAATGAATTGCTCCGTCTCAAGGTGAGCAGCGGGGATGCCTGCCCTGGACAGTGGCTCCCAGGATAGCCGTCCAAATCCACTGACTGGCTGGAAACTTTGGCTCAGAGGCTCAGAGGCATGATCAGGCAAGACATAAGCGCCAAACCTGCCCCCCTTCCTGCTTCCAGGGCCATTTGTGATCTGGGATTTCAGGCCCCTGCATTCAGCTTGCCCCACCCTAGATGCCCAAGGCGGCTGTTTTCCCATAGGAGGTGCTGAGCTGCGCTGTTCCTGACTTGCAGGTTTTGCTTAAAAGCCAGGTCGCAAACAAAAGGCTGTGTGCTACTATTCCTACTTGAAATTCACCCAGTAGTGTAAACAAGGGGCAGAAGCCGTGCAGACCTCACCTGGATTTGCGCAAAGGCAGGGTGGTTATTGGCCCTGCCTTTTCCTCAGCTCCATCTGACTGCCACAGACAAAGCTGATTTCCCATGGGAAGCATCTATCTCTCTCTTGCATTTGCACCTTTCTGTTTTTTTAAATAGGTGGAAAGCTCCCAAGAGGCAAATGCAGAAGTCATGAGAGAGATGACCAGAAAACTATACAGTCAGTATGAGGAAAAACTTCAAGAAGAAGAACGGAAACATAAACTTGAGAAAGAAACTCTCCTTGTACGTGGGACGCTCTGACATTCTGCAGATCAGGGTGGAGAGTCAGTTTCCGGGTTGTTTGTAATCTGTGGACAGGAGTTTTCACCCTAACAGTAGAAATTCAGTTTGCTAGATTACCAGTTTGAATGGGGCTCTTCTGGTGTGGCTTGTTGGAGTGTGTAAAGGACATCTGTGCTTTTATTCAATTTTCATTTGTACAGAAGAGTGATATACCATATATAGAAAACATTTTACTTTCTACCTTAAAATATTATTCCTCTCTTAAAATATGAACTTTTAGAAACAATAAAGAGGAATAAGGATCCCTTAGCAAATTTAGGAATGTGTGGATGTGATGGCTTGGCGCATATTATCTGGAAGTCAGTCTCATTAAACTCAGCTATGAGCTAAGCTGACTTTAGCTGAGAAGAAAGTTCAAGTTTTCCAACTATGAAAAAACTCATACTTTTCAAATAAGCATAGGGGGAACTGGGCACTAAGTGGGGATGTCTTTTCTACAATTCTGTATGATTCACTTCCTTTCCCTGGAGATTTTTAACAGCTGTAAAATCACTGGGAATAAATTATGGTTTGGGGTCTTGCCAGGAGGAACAGGGAAACAGATTCGTGGAAGACCCGGAATGGGTTGCTGCTTGTTGCTGCGAGCAGTTCTTAGGATTTGGGAAAGGAGGGGAGCAACCCGGTGTCTGAAGCCAGGCAGCAGGCAGCCTTGGAATCACCAGGTGGGAGAATGTGATCTGATGTGTTTTTCTCTTGGAAGTTGGAAACGAATCGTTTACTTACGGCCATTGAGGATGCAAATAAGAAGATGAGACTTACAGAGACAAGTTTGCAGGAAAAAGATCAACGGATTGGAGAGCTGGATCGACTCATTCAGCGCATGGAAAATGTAAGAACATCACTTACGTCTTTTTCTAAATATAAGGGTACAGCTCTGTTGCAGGGGTTTACTCCATGCTCTTCACACTTTGCAAAATAAAGATTAAAATCCTCTGAATTGTTGCAGTGCACAATATTTCACATATGCACCATGAAGGCCACAGACAGCCCTTTTTATCATTTTTCTCCCTATTCCAGAGAGGTTCTGGCGTCTATTCCTTGATCAAATGGCTTTGGTCTGCAGACAAGAGATCCTTTTTGTAGCTGGAAGGCACAGCGGGGGAAATACCCCTCCGTTCCAGGCTGGTCTTGCTTCCTTTCCATGGGGTATTCCTGGAAGGGGTGGGGTCCAGCCTCCAAGTAGCTGCCAAGTTTACCAACTGTGGGCAGGAATGGACAGTGTAGGTGGGCAAAAGGTTGTGCCACTTCAGCAATGCTGTAGAGCAGGATGAGTTTTCAGAAACCAGAACGATGTGTCAGCAGACTTGTTAACTCTTAGGAACTCACCATTTGTCTAGGAAAACAAGTCCTGCTGCCCAGATAATCCAGGCCACCGGAAAGGCAGGGCTGCTGAACTGGTTGTGGTAGATTCTCTCTCCCTCTTTTCGGAATGTAAACGTGCACTTTCCTAGGCCTTTTCCTCTTCCTCCAGACCCCTGGGAGGCCTTTTCGGTGCTGTGCCTTTCATCTTTTGATGGGGTGTGTGTGTGTGTGTGTGTGTGTCTGTGGAGAGGGATCGGCTGGGGCAGGATTGTCCTGTTGAGATTGTGTTCTATAGGAGTCATTTTTATTTGAGGACCAATATGCAGCTCCAGGGAGGTGGCGTTTGGGAATTCATCAAGCCATGGGTTGAATGGCTGTTAGAGGGCAGTCCTCGCAATCTGCCTGGGGGCCCCCAGTCATTGATTAAAGCAAAATGTCTTCATTTCCTTCTGTATTTATCCCCTCAGGAACGCCATCAGTTGCAAAAGCAATTAATAGAGTATGAAATGCAACTACAAGGAGCAGATCTTTACGACCAGTCCAGCCAACCAAGGTAAGATCACCTGTCGGGAACTTGGTCTTCTGGTTCTCTTGGGGAGGCTGCTCAGTTGGAAGAGGAACATGGCTGGACGTCCTGCTCCCATCCTGGAAGGTCTGTTCGAGCAGGCCTGGGAAGGTGACAGTGACCATAGCAAGCTGGACTCGGTTCTGGAAAACAAGCAGCAGAAATTGCAGGATCACTGAGAAACCTTAGCAGAGAAAAGGCAATCTCAGGCCAGAACTTTGGAAAGCCGTTGAAGAACCAACTGGGACCTGTTTTTACTGAAAGGGGGGCAAGAGAGGCTCTTGGAGTTCAGCTCCCTTTCAGCCCCCCCCGCCTATCTGATCCACTTGTCAACATAGCTGAGGAAACTTCTCTGCTGGGAGGCAAAAATACATGGAGCTTTGGGAAGTGATGTACCAAAGACTTGTTGTTGTTGTTGTTGTTGTTGTTGTTGTTGTTATGGGCCTATTATTTCCTTGGTCAGGTCTCTCAAGCTGGAGGAAATTACTCACAGTCTCCGAGAACGAATCTCGCACCTGGACGACATGGTTCTGTGCCAGCAGAGAAAAGTCAAGCACATGGTTGAGGAGGTAAGTCCCACACCGTGCGGGAAACCTGTAATGCATCCATGCAGAGTCAAAGGATCCCAAGGAAAAACTTCAAGGGCAGAGTAACATTAAAGTAAAACAGCTTCTCCTGCTCTGTGTTGTTCTCACACCTCACGTAAATTTCCAGAAGAAATTCTAGAAGAGCTATCTTGAATACGCACATCCAGATCAGGGTTTATTATATTTTCTGGGATATAGCCTGGATTTGTGGCTTTCTCCCAAAAAATCAGAAAAGGTCTGCAGTGGGAAAGGCAGCTCTGAAATGCAGCAGTTTGACCCTTTTAGGCCCTACCAGAGGAGGAACGAGCTAGCAGATCCAACTTTTTATAGGAGTCCCAGCAGCACCTAAACAAAATTGTTCTCTTAATATTTCTTAGGTATTGTTTTCTCAAGTGCCCAGAAGTTCCAGCCTATTCCATCAGAACAGACTGCAGTAAAATAAAATGTCTACATAGAAATGATGTATTTTGTGAACTTTTGCGATATGAAATTGGCACTTAGTAAGACTGAAAGAAGAAAAACAAAGTTGGTGTTGACTAATTACAGCTTGTAACACTCAGCTCTGGTAGCAGACTTTCCCCCCTCAGGCTGGTTAAGAGATGGGAGGGCAGGATGTACCTGAAAGGAAGTTCCTCATTTGAGAAACTGTTTGCAGAGTCCACTTTGAGAGCCACCTCCCCTTAACCAACTGCATCACACTGTCTCTAGGTTATGGCCCACGAGCTGTTCTCCACATTTAGTCTCAGATTCATTGGACGATGATAATTGGGGGTCACCCAGCACAAAAAGGGGCAGGATCCATTACACACCATGGAGAAAAGTGACTCTGGTGCCAAGAAACCAAATCGGATTGTGATACTGGAGCTCACCTGCAAAAGTCCAGTGTGCTACGATGGCAGTTCTGATGGACGGCCCATTTCAGAAACTGAGTTCCAGAAGAAGAGACCCTTGGCCATCAACACCGTGAGCCCTACCCGAGGGCTCCCCTTTACAAGGGCTCTTGAACGCTCAGTGGGAAGAAGGCAACCCAGAAGAATCCTGTCTCAACATCCCCCTCTTGGGTGGAGCAGAGAAAGCAGCCATCTTTGTCTGCTTGTTTTGGATGTCCAAAGGCAAAGTGCGACTGGGAGAGAACACACAGATGGATTGTGCACCAGAGATGACATTTGAAGCACTTGCGATATTTCCATGTCACTCCCATTGTGAAACCTGAACCAAGACTTTAAGTCAAGGCTGAGTACAGAAGAAAAAGCTGTAAAGGCAGCTTGAAATGTTTCATCACCTAAAAGCAACTCTTTGCAACGAGTCACATTTTCAAAGTGTGCAAGAGAGTTAAGCTATGCCCCCCCCCGGGGGGGGGGGGAGCATTGGTGCACTGAGACTCTCCTAAGATTCTAGGTGGAATTCCATCCGGCTTGGATTAGGCAGAGCATCAGTCGGCTCCGGAAGTGAAAGGATTCCTTTTGTGCTGGTGATGTTTGCATTAATAGGGGACTTGTGTTAATAAAATTTTAGCAGTCTTAACTGTTCCCTGGCTCTCCTTATCAGTCCATCTCCACGTTCCTCTTACGCAGCATTCTGCTTTTGGTTATCCTCTGGATGGATGAACCTGGAGGACACCCTCAGTCAAGTTTAAACTGGTAGTAACAAAACTGAAAGGGACTTTCCTTTGTATGTGATTCTGGAGAGTTGCTACTAATGGTGTAGTAATATCACATCAGAAGGCCCAGCGGTCCGATACTCATTTACAGGACACTGAGGTCCTTTGCAATGAAAGGCAAAATGGCTCCTCCAGATTCCTGCCTGGCCTCTGCACCTGAGGAGGCGGCAGGTGAAGCCGCAAAGGCCAGGGAGAACAAGCTAGGAAACGGGGCTTCCTGGCTGCTGTGGGAGAGGAGATCCAAGGAAAACTCTTGACTCGATGGCGTGAATCCCAAGGAAGGGAAAACTGCCATGGAAACAGATGGGAGAAGCAGAATGTCCCCCAAAGGGGCCACGAGGACAGAGAAAGCTGCTGCTTGTGCTTCTGTGGCAGATGTGCTGGGAACAACTGTCCCATCTCTTTCCCCACCCCCACCCCATGGCTCCCTTGTTGCACTGGTGGTGGAAGATTCCCAGGGGGCAAAACTGGGACGCAGAACCATCATTTAAAGGCCGGAGACTCGGTCAATGCACTTTTTATCATAGTCTGCCTTGTGCAATATTATTACCTAGTACAATTTTGTTTATAAGGTATGCTTTAATAAATACCTTGTAACTATTTTTAAAGAAGAGCCTAGTGATTCTGCTGTTTCATTCTAAATTGGTGGTGATGGGGCACAAAAGCCCCCCCCAGACCGTAAAAGGCCAGTGCCTTGTATCCGGAGCAGCAACTTGCAGACCTCAGGTTTGGGGGGCAGAAGAGAAGACCCCCCCCGGGGGGGGGGCTTTTCAGGCCGGCTTCCAGAGACAGAAGGCTTGGGTGCCTGGCTTCAAACACTTCTCTTCTGCTGCTCTTTTGGCAATCTATTTCAGTGGACTACTTTTTTAAAAAAGCATCCTGTTGCTTAAAACTTGTTATTGAAGTTTTAATAAATTGTTTCCACTTGCAATTATGTTGCTTTGAAAACATTTTTGCTGAGAGGGGTAATTGTTTATTAAAAACAACAACAAACAGCAACTTTACAGACTACAGAACAAACAAGAAAAGGTAGTTATTCCATGCTGTAATAATAACTCTAGTTGAGATAAAATAATTGCCAGCTGGTCATCATTTTTAAGGGTTTGGTATATTTCACTGTATCCTCAGGAACTGCTGTCCTTTTGGGTGTCTCTCTGAATCCTCGCTGCACAAACATTTCCTTTCGGGCTGGTGGAGCCAGAATTGTTGCTGCCACTCCTGGCTGGCCCTCTCTGTTGCACACTCATGCACACGCCCAGCTCTTCCTTTGTTTTCCACCAGAACACCCTGCCCCCAACCCCCATCTGGTTTGGTTCCTATCCCACCTGCTTCCTGGTGCCGATAGCAGGGAGGATGGGTCACCTATGGCCAGGGAGGCCGCTGCCCAGGTGTTCTGTGGCAAAAGCTCCAGTGAAACACAACCTGCTGTGTTTGGCTCACTTAGTCTGCATTTCCTTAGGAGCCCAATCTGTCTTGCCCAATTACTGATAAGGACACTGTTTGAATTTTCAACTTTTCCAAATAGCTGCACATTTGTCTGGGTGCCCAATAAATCTGTGCTCATGTGCATCGGTTACGAGATAGGAGCCACAATGTATTGTCATTATTTATTTGATTAAATTTGATTAAATTGATTAACATTTGCACTTTCTTCTAAAGAACATGGGGGTGCAGAGGATGGGCAGCAGTTTCTTGTGCAAAAGCCCGGAGTAAAAGCCAAAGCATGAACATGTCCAAAACTCCAAGTGAACAATACTCAGGGCCAGGAGACACACCCAGCCTCGCTGAGGAAGTCTGATAATGTGGGAGGCCTTATTTCTTACATGGATTTCCTGCCCCGCCCCCCCCCTGTGGAAGTCAAGATGTGTGCCAGGGTGGGGGTGACCTGTTCCACTCAGGCCCCCTTAGTTCAGCAGGGCAGGGGGGACATGAATATTGGACTCCTGTTCTGTGGGGATCAAACCCTCCACTTTTGACACCTGCCAGGTTACCATGAAGGGCTCAAAGGAAGCCGCCTCCAAGGGCCCAAGGGTCTGCCTGGCCCCTTCCTAGCAGGAGGGGCTCTCGAGCATCAGCCCCTCCCAGTCACCGAGGGCTGTGACCCTTTCCCTCTTCTCAGGTCTGAGGTGGGAGAGTCGTCCTGCTGGCCTCCAGCAGCCGCTCCGCTCAGATTTATCTCATGATTTTAATTTTACATTTTGATCCTGTTGGCCACTTTTGTTGGAAAGACAGGAAAAAAGACACTAAATTAAAAAAAGGAAATCTTTTGATTCATTCTCAGATCCTAGAGCAAATTCTGTTTCCTAAATACTTATGATGCTAAATACTTACCTGTGCCGATTGCAATTTGAAAATTATCCAACTGTATTCTGCAAAAAACATCTTAAGACCTATCATTTTACTGTCTGACGATAACAGACTGGAGAGGCAGAGGGTCAAGTGAACAAGCTGTAGCATTTTCTAGAGTTACTGTTTTTTGCTCTTTTTCCACAGACAGAGCTGCAAAAGAGAAAGCTGAAGGAAAAGGAAACCTTTATATTACAACTTTTAGAGAAAATCTCTTTTCTCGAGGGAGAGGTAAGTTTTTGATTAACTGACAAAACACAATCGTTACTGGTTATGCTCGATCCCTCGCTTTTCCTGCATAAAATCTCTTGGGCTGGGTCTCTTTCAGCTGCTTTGAACTCTTTTGGTCGTGGTTTTAATTCCGGTGACTGGCTTTGATTTTCTTGGGCTGTATTAGATTGGCAGCTTCCTTGGGCAGGGCCCACTTTCCTTTGTGCCTGTAAAATTCAGGGTTTGAAGGCCCTCAGCAGATGATACCCGCATTCATCTGTAACTCTGACCTTCCTTCAATCACACATGAAGACCACCCGGCTTCCTTAAGATTGGCCGGGAGATGGCGTAGAGTCCCCCGAGGGCCAGGCCGAGTTCCAGTTCTTCTTGGTCGTGAAACTCCTTTGGGCCCCTCGCTGGCCCCCTTCCAATCCCGCTTACCTCACAGTCATTGTGAGAATGAAACGGGGGGCCTTTCGCAGTTGGCATCTCCTCCCTGCACTTTGGAAGAACATCTGGGAAACGGAGCTTTAGAAAAATGAAAAGTGTGAAGTTCTGGGTCGGCCCTTGAGGGAGAGCACCTTTATCTCCTCCTGGGCGTGGAAGGCTTGGCTGGCTGGGCAGGCAAGGTGGAGACAGGACTGCATTGTGTGTCTTTCAGAACAAGGAACTGCAGGACCGTTTGGATTACCTGAGGGAGACCCAATCCAGGCTGGAAGTGGACACCAGAGATGTTGCGGTTGAATGTGACCTCCCTGCCAGGTAGCAGCCTCAAGCCATCCAGGCACTCCTTTGCAGAGCGTCTCTTGGGGGGGGAGCTGGGGGCTGGTCTTCCACAGGGGACGAGTCAGGTGCCTGAGGGGCATCCTTCGTGGGTGAGGCTGGGGTCTCTGGCAAGCAGACAAGAGGCTGCATTTTGTCATGGGGCCTCCCACCAGTGGTGGGCTGAGGCCTGGGCCACAGGCTCAGACCTGCCCTTCCAGCCTGCCAACTGGGCCAACTGTCCGTTTCCACTCAGAGCAGGCTGCAGGTGGGAAGTTTCTGCACACAAGAAGGCTGGCTTGATGGGCTGTTTCTGAGCTGCCTTAAGCCGGAGAGATGAGCTTGGCTACTGCCTGTAAACTTTCTCATGACCCTGCCTTCCTCCTTCTGAGCTCAGCGGTTTGTACCTCCAGTCCGTCCACCTGCCTAATATCTGTGCGGTGAATTACAGGGAGGTTGCTTCTGTCCCAACAGCCCCCCAAACAGAAGCCAGCTGCCTCTCGAAGTGCTGAAGCCAGCCAGAACCTACCGTCCATTCATGCGGGTCCTGGAATATTCTTCCAAGCACTACCCCCTGGGTCCAGAAGCCCCCTGCCAGTGAGGCTGTGCCCAGCTGGCTAGCTCGATGGCTGGAGGGGAGCAAGCAGGGTGGGCTGCTTCTGAGGCCCTCGAGCCCTGGGGCTGCCCTGGGGACCGTGAGGCCACAAAGGGGAGGAACAGGAAGAAGGCAGCGCTGCCTGTGCCTTGCAAGAGGCTTCCTCTGGGAAAGGAAATGGATGCGTGGCCCAAAGTTCATCCAGGATAGCAGATCTGCTGCTTCTCTTGGAAAAATAGTCATTGTGGCGACTTTGCTTCTGGCAGCAGCTACAGCCCGAAAGAGATTGCCACGTGCCACGGACACGCACTTGTGGCTCTGCCACGCTGGTGATGCTCCTTGACCCTAATGCCTGAAGAGGGTACAAGTACCCAGCGAGAGCACCCGGCCTTCCTGTCTGCGTGTGGGTGTGTAAAGGTTTGGCCCCTCTGGCTTTCTGAGCTAAGGCCACACCGGTCACCATCTCACTATTTGCGCAGGGAATC
The DNA here is from genome assembly GCA_032468015.1 of Mimophis mahfalensis. Taxonomy (NCBI): domain Eukaryota; kingdom Metazoa; phylum Chordata; class Lepidosauria; order Squamata; genus Mimophis; species Mimophis mahfalensis. The sequence continues at coordinate 13,439 of JANHFR010005368.1, forward strand.
CTTCCACACCTGCCTTTCCACTGGATCAAGGAAACTCTGCCCAGGTCCTACATTTCTGCTTGTAAAGTTCCAATTCAGATCTTTAAACGGCTGCAGTTTTATAAAGCCAGATTTCCTAAGCATTTATTCCTAAGGAGTGTCCCATGCACATAGACCCTTGAATAAAGTTGTTCTTTAAGTTGTTCCACTATTTTTAGTAAGAATTACATTCTTTTTAAGTGTATCATATGCACAGATAGGTGAAATAAATGCTATATACCAACAGTTGTCTAATTTGTCTAATTGGCCATAACCTGTTGCGAGTTACATTCAAATCTGAGTTAAAAACAGGAATTTTCAGGCTGCCCAAAACAAAAACTGAGTTACGGCGGGACGGTCCCCCTTTAGGGTTCCTCTCGTATACCGGGAATCTGGCCAAACCGAGCCCACCCACTGACCCTCCAAGGGAGGCGCCGGGCGCCGCGTCCTTGTTTCGGGCATCTGCTCCGGATCGGCTCCTGCGGGCGCCGATGGCTGCAAGCTGCCGATCCGAATCCGGACCACGGATTCGGGCGGCCCCAGATCCCGCCCGGGAACTCGGCCAGGCTCGGGATTCGCCGCTGCCCGCGGACGCGAGTGGGGAGCTCGGCCCACCGAGTC
>JANHFR010005378.1:36909-47390 GCA_032468015.1 Mimophis mahfalensis
GATTCGAACCACTGAACTGCCGACCTTTCTGATCGACAAGCTCAGTGTCTTAGCCACTGAGCCACTGCATCCCCTTCCTCAATATCCTCTTCTAATTCTTCCACATTCTTTAGGAAAGCTCCTGTTCTTCTTGAAAGCTTTTTTCAGAGATTGCAGAGCTGAATGGGGCAGACGGGATGGGATGAAAATTAATTTTTCTATCATCCCATGCAGGAGTTGCACAGGAGTGTGCCCAGGATGTTCTAACTCTGGCATGGAGCCAAAAGAGCCTTGCATCTTGAATGTTAAGCTGAATATAATTTAATTGAGCTATAATATTAACTTGTGATAAAAGTTCCATTGGAGTCAGGCTAAACACTTTAGAATTGATTGGTCTCGTGCCATCAGATTGGTGTCGATTCTTAGTGACCACTTAGATCAAGATCTCCCAAAGTGGTCAATACTGACCCCAAGGATTAATGGGACTATCCAAGAGAACAATGAATGGCTGGGGATCATTAGGAGGGTCAGTGAATATCTGGAGGATGGGGGTAAATAGGTGATCCAAAGAATCATGGAAGGGTGATTGGAGGCAATTAAACTTTTGGGATCTCTACAGAGCTCCACATTATACAGAGCCCTGCTGACATAGTAGTTAAAGCGTAGTATTGCAGGAAAACTTTAACAACAACCTGGAGTTCGATCCTGATGAGGTTCAAGGTTGACTCACCCTTCCGGGGTTGATAAAATGAGGATCCAGATTGTTGAGGGCAAAATGCTGACATTGTAAACCACCCAGTGTTGTAAATCATTATGGGGCAGTATATCAATCTAAATGCAAAAGCTATCATTCCCTAGTCCTGGAGGTAGCTGGTGGTACAACAGCATTATCCAGAGTTGGATGATCAGTGGTCAGCAAAAGTGTCCTTGAGTTGTCTCTGTCAGCCATGTGTTGTTACTGTTTTGCATTATGTGTTTGTAATCCTCTATCCTGCCACTTGTCTACATCATTTCCTTTGACCCAGGAAGGATGCGCAGACATGTAGCATTCCCGTTCCTGGCATATTGATCGTACTCCCCAATCTCCAGACATCATTGCCCTTGTTGATACTCATCACATACAGTCTTCTCACTAAAGATAATGATTTCCGTTAAAAAAGTTATATTAAATATAACTTAAAGTTAAATATAAAATTTAGTGTAACTTTTTAAAAACTGAAACTGTTGATATCATTCATGAGAACACTGTGTGATGACTGTCAACAAGGGCAATTGTGATGACCCAGGACAAGGTACGGAGGCAACACAGCCAGCTGATATTCAAACTTCCCTTTATTACTCCAACATTCCCCCAAATGCTCCCATGTTTATGGCAAGTCCCGGAGCAAAGTGCTCACAAGCACCTCCAGCAGTCTCTGACTGCAAGTACTCCAGCAAAATGCTATTAGCACAATGGCTTCAAGGCAAGTCGTCCAGCGAGGCAAAGAAACAAAGCTGCAGTAAGGCAAGAAATACAGAGAAATCCAAATGTCGGCAATGACACACAAAACTCCACAAATTCAGTGCTTCTTCTCAATAAACACCCCTCCCCACAGCATCTCCTTATGTCTGTTCCCATATGTGCCTTGTGAAGAGGGGCGGGGCCCTCTCCTCCCGAGTCGTCCGGTAGGTCTGCCCTGTTCCCAACCCCTCTTCACTCTCCATGCTTGGGCCTCAGGAGTGGGTGGTCCTTGCTTGTTCTGAGCTCTGTCACTCACCTCCACTGTCTGCCCTCTCTTCCCTTCACCCTCTTGGCTGTTCTGCCCCCCGTTTTTCCCTGCCGGCAAGCCGTCCCAGGCCTGAAGGACCTGAAGCTGCCTCACTCTACTCCTCCCCACATTCCTCTGGAGCCAATGAGGCCTCCCCCTTGACTTCCATCAGCCTGGGCTCCAGCTCATCTTCCCTGTAGATTCAGGCTCCGTCAGGGCCATGACAGCAATAATATTTGGGAGTATGATCAGTATGTGAGGTTTAAATTTTACCCGTTTTAAATATTACCTTTTTTAAAAAAATCACCTATTACCTGTTGTTATTCAAAGTACTATTAAAGTAATATTATATATTATATATATATGAACTCATATAAAAAGAGTTTGGGGGTATCAATGAACAATCTAAAGGAGTTGATGAACTAAAGATTTTATGGATCCCTGACAAAAGTAGATTTTCTCCATGATGGTTTTCCCCCAATTTGGTCTTTCAGCAACTCCGCTCTCACTGAGTTCATCCACATACCCATTTGTGGTCATCTTGTTCTCTTTCAACTTTAAAAATAGGGCAGCTCAATTCTAAAACACGCAGCCTCGCTCCAATGTGTGGTATATCATCTACTTAGCTTATTCTTGCGTGTGTTCTCTCTTTCATTAACTTCCTAAGCTGAAGAAAGAAGAGAGCAAATCTGTTTCTGGATAATAGCTACGAACATGTACAGCCTCTAGTATTCATGGTTCCCCTGAGAGACAGATTGTGTACTTGCTGTACTTCTGTACAAATGTATTTGAACCAACCAACCTCAAATAGCAGTAACTCCAGTGCCATTTTTATAGCCTTAACTGTTTCATTTAACAAATCCAGCGGGTGCTTCGATTTAAAAATTAGAAAAAGATGTAACACAAAAAGGCAGTAATTTGATAATTGTCATATATATACCTTTACTTGGTTCAGGTAGTCCTTAACTTATGACCAGTCACTTGGCAACTGTTGGTTTATGACAGACCTACCTGGGAGCTACTTATGACCCAGATTCAAAGTTCCAATACTGAGGTCTTCCTGCAGTCATGTGACTGAAGTTTGGGTGCTTGGCAACCAGCATTTTCTTCTTGTTTTCAGCAAAACTCTGCCCATACCAAACCTTTTTTTCATTCAACAACAGCAAGATTCACTTAGTGATTGCTGTATTGGCTTAATGCAGTGGTTCTCAACCTTCCTAATGCCATGACCCTTTAATACTGTTCCTCATGTTGTGGTGACCCCCAACCATAAAATTATTTTCACATACACCTGTATTTGTATTGAAATATGTGTTTTCCAATGGTCTTAGGCAACCCCTGGGAAAGGGTCGTTTGACCCCCAAAGGGGTCCCGACCCACAGGTTGAGAACCACTGGCTTAATGACTACTGCCAAAAAGGTTGACATGTTTCATGACTGTCACAACTTATGCTTATAATGGACAGAATCCATTATAGTCTTAAGCCAAGGACTACTTGTATGCTAAAGTTGTTTTCATGTTCTATATAAATTTCACTTTATCTATAGAATTCACATAAAGTTGGTTTTTTTTTCTTTTTACGACTCTATAATCCTTTAATTTGGGGCACATTTGGGGTGACTGACTAGAGCTGAGCATTTACTGGCTAGATGCCCTTCCAAATGCCTACCTGGCATTTGCGGCAGATATCTTCTCTTTGCACCCCAAGAAACATTTGCTGCTACCTAGGATTGAACTCTCAACTTTCCAAGTAGGATGGAAGCATCTTCACCAAAGGTATCACACTCACATCATCAGGAACATCATGTGACTATCAGGACTCTCTTCCCCCTTTGCTAAACTGGGCAGGGCCGGAGCCAGCACGTGATATATCCGGCCCATGGGCTGTGAGTTTGACAACCCTCGTCTCTACCATTAGGCACCACACACACATTTATGTAGTGTAAAAATACATAAGAAATACATTTCTTCAAATAAGAAAATAACTCTCCTTCAAATAGCGATTAATGTTCATGACAGCTTCCATTAAATGAGTTTTCAAGTTTCTTGGCCACGTGTTAGGAAAGATCATTGCTTCTGTTTCTTTTTGTGAACTGTAACAATTGTTTGCAGCAAGAATTTATCAAATTAATTGTCAGGATGTGGGTTATCACACCAGTCAAGCCTAGGACAGTTCAACAAGAGACAGATTGCTAAAACTGGGTATATTCATAATCCAAAATGCCACAATTATCCCCCCCGAAAAGCCTGAAAAACAGAGTGATATTATAGTTAAATGTGTATTTCATTGAGTCAACCCTGGAGGAAACCATGCAATGCAGAGAACCGGGACCAGCAAGCAAAAATAATCAGGAAAACATACACTTGAAAAATGAAGATTTTCCCTTTACTTATTCCATCCAACATAGATTGAATTCTTTCAGTGGGGAGTCCTGGAGACAACTAGATATCTGAAAAGCAAGCCTGCAAACAGCACAAAGCCATCAGGTCTCATTAACTCAGTATTGTCTCCATCAGTCTTCCTTAGCCTGGTACCCCTCAGATATGTTTACATGGATTTCTAGGGTTCCCAATGAGTGCAATTTTCACCTCTACTCCCTTAGAACTTTTACAGTTCCAATATGTCTGCTATACAACAAATGGGTGTCCACAATAAAGCCTGGAAGCTGATGGGCAGTTCAAAAATTAAATGACAGATTGACATATAGACAGATGATAGACAGACAGATATAGGCAGACAGATATAGATCTAGAAACTTCTCTTTGAAAATCACATCTTCTCTCTGAAACACACACTGATAAGACTTTGAACTTGTAAGCACAAGCAAACAGAGCTTTTTAGCCTTCTTCTGGGGCACACAACAAATATCTATTCTCACTCCAATCCAGATCTAGCTGGTCATCCTGATAAATATAAATTTTGGAATTGATAATTAACGGCAGCCCAAATTTGTTAATTTGGATATAACAGAACTACAGTTGGAGGTCTGTCAGGATTTGACAATGGGTCTTTGAAAGCATGCAGAGTCTACCATGGAAGTGGACATAGATGAACAATGGTGAAATCTTAGTTTCAAAGGATAAAATAAAAATATTTATGAATATTACAGAGATACTTGAACCAACCTTCCCAATTATGTTTTTGAAAGCTGTGAAAACACATGGCTCTTCGGGAAGGAATTTCATGATAAGTAAACCTAAGCAACCCTGAACGGCGGCAAATCAAACTGATTATAATTCTGTTACAAATGGATTTTATTAATTTTAATAGTTAATAAATCATTTGATATGCTTGGAAAGGAAGTGGCATGTAATCTAAACTGGTTAAAGAAGGAAGTAAAGAGGAGTGGGTTGGAATCCCCAGGGGAAGATCTCTTAAGTTCCAGAAGGTGATATAAACCACTTATGATCCATTCATTTTAGAAGAAGGAGGCTTTTAAAGACATATAGAATTCTATTGGTGGCTTGATCTTTGTTGCATTAATGAAATAGTAGAAAAACTGAATATAGAGAATTTCAGGGGGGGAAATCTTGAACCTGAAAACTGACAATTCAAAGAAAAGAATCTCTGAATTGTTATTTTTCAGTTTCAAGCCAAAATGTGAAAGAAAAAATATGAAAAGTATTATTTACAACAGGATTATTATAATACTTTTAAAAAAAACCTCTCCAATGCAAAATGTTTTATCAGTTCAAAGGCTATACAGAATTTTATTATATTTGCAAACATAACATTATACAGCGAATAAAATATTGGAGAGGGAAGGAAAAGACCCATATAAGCCGTCTATGAGAATTTAACATAAGCTGATAAAACTATATCAATTTTTCTCAATTTGGTGCCCTCCAAATGTTATGGGACTACAATTCCCAAAATATGTAATCATGCTGGCTAAGAATTTTAGGAATTGAAGCTCCAACAAATCTGGAACACAATAGGTTCTAGGAGGATGGTCTAAATAATGCAATAATATACACGCCAATATAAATTTAGATGAGAACATGAATGTAAACATTCATTAATGTACAACATGCATAGACATATACTGGTACTGACCTTCTATTTCAGAACTGTAGCTTTTGCATTAATTGTGCTTTACCATCCACAGAGGCATCAATCTAACAGGCACTCTTAATGTATAGTCCCCCTCTTTTGTAAGATTACATTAAGCCAGGGAATTCCTGTACACCTATCCCACGCATCCCATGTAGAAATGAATGGAAGATATGCAGTCTCAATGCCCAGCAAATTGTGCCTAGAACTGCATTGCTTCCAGGCAGTAGAACATCACACAAGATGCTGGCTTTCAACTAGTTACCACCCATAGTGGAGCTAATCAAATTGAAATTCTGATCTTCTTTAATAATAGCAGCACTTTGCTGTATACCTTAGCGCACTTTGTTTCTACATTTTAAACAATATAGACGGGGGGGGGGGGTATATCTCTTTTATAACTACCCCTGCACCCTTCGCTTTTTAAATTAGTTGAATTCCAAATTTTATAAACCCCTTTTATGCAGTGAGCTATTAATCTAACAAAATGATTGACTTGTATCTGATGTGCAAGAATACCAACATCTTATTAGAATGATGGAAAGGAGGAGAGAATTTAAATTAAAATGTTTTAGCCAAAAGCTATCTAAAATGGGGGAAATTGTCAAGATCATAAATTAACACCTTTTTTAAAAAAATGTGCAGAGAAAATCTGGGTTTTGTTTTACCCCAGAGCAAGAGCCAAAGAACAATCCATCTAATTCCTTGAGCTCAAGACACCTTTAGATTTCTCCCCCTACACCGAGAAGCAGATCTCTCTTGAATTTGATCTACCAATGCCGCAATAAAACTATTGGCTTTTAAAGAGGGGACTTTTTTCTTCCTACTAGAGAATTACGCATAGCCAAAAGGACTACTAATTCATCGATTTAATTTCACTTTCAGAGTGATTTAAGACCAATGTCTTCTCTCTCTATAGTTACCCTCCATGCACAACTCGTTGCAGGATCTGATCTCTGCCTGGTTAGCAGAAGACATAAGAGACAGAGATAAGACCAGATTCACCTACATCAGAAAATGCAGACTTCCTGAATACGTTGAAGACTTAACAGCTGTGTAGTCATATATGGAAAGAGGTTCCTTTCACTGCTTCTGCTGAAAATGTGGAGACATGGGGTAACAGTCACACATGGCCCAGGGCATCAAACGAGGGATTGCAATATCCCACTATCACTGTAACTGTTATTATTAACAAGAAAGAAGCAGTAAAAAGAGGCTAACTTCACAAAACGTATTTAAAAATCCCTGAAATATGTATACAACAGCCTGTTTGCCTGAATTACCACTATAATTAGTAGTGAACATATATGACTGTACAATGTTGCAAGAAGTTCTATATTGTACATGGAATCATATATATTGCTTCCTCCGTTCCCTTCATTCTAGATTACAGATGTTTAATTGCTGCATTTCAGTCTAGTTAAGATATAATATTCAAGTAATAACATATTCTAATAGAGCAGGGAGGCAGGGAAAATGAAAAATTTACTGTCATGTTACACAACTACATTTAAAAATTAAATAGAACAAATGTAAAATTCTGGTGCATATACAATACATTGGTTAGGATTTCTAAAACTAGGATTTTGCTGGGGTTTTCTTTAAAAGAAGTATCACTTTTTTGTGATACTATAGTTATGCACAATAATTTATACCTAATAAGAAATAAAATTTTCCATCTTCCACAAAATATATATAACTATAACATTCACATTGCTAGTTTAAGAAAACAAAATGTGAGTTTACATATTATATAGCAATCTTTGTGGACCCTTCTAAATTGGTACATGAAGCCTTGATTAAATAATGCCTGAACAACAAATCTGGTTTGTCCCATCTAAAACATCAGATTAAAAATAAAAAACCTAAAAGCTAAGTAAATTTTCCCATTTCACAATGGAACAATGACAAGCATAGTTAACAGATGGGGAAATCTACAATAGGATAGTAATGAAACAATGAGAAAATATACATAAGTTATCGTCCTCATAGAGGGATTTTGTGTCAATTTCCACAGGGGAATGAGCCAAAACTCAAATCTTTTTCTGATCATATTGTTTGGTAAATTCATAGAAGAGAGCAATGCAACATATTAGTATTCAGAGCTAAGCCACATGATTATTAGATTCCTCATTTAATTGTACCACTTGAGGCTGGAGCAGTGATTAAATGTTAACAATGTCATAGTGAAAATACAATTTAATTCATTTATGTTCAAGGAACTAGTTACCTAATGAACTTTTGTCTTGTTCACCTTTGTTCTAGCAAAACCTGGATGGTATACAGGTGATGTTTCTGCTCATGAGAGAGATTTCCGTTCAGTTACTGTGACCTCCTTAAACCCAGTTTCTCCTCCTCCTCCTCTCTCATTCTATTTAGGAGGTCCCTGGGGCCTGTTTGGAGAAGCAGGACAAACCACTTCTATGGATTACTTACTATTAGCACCACATTAAAAGGAACCCTTGCTTTATATTCATTTGTTTTTCAGTAGGATTAAACAGCTTTAGGGTCACTAGAAGAGGCTAGTAATGTTATTTAAGAAGAAGGAATGTTGTATATATGTTACTGAAATGAATGGGGATGAAAGAAGTGAACTGTAAATTTGTTTTAAGAAACCTCTATAGCAATGTTTTTTATTTAAAAGTGCAAACGTTGTTATAGTTTGTTTAAAAGACAGTAATTTAGAAAGACTGAAATTTGGATCATTGGTTTTTGGCAAGCTGAGTATCAATGCAATATCTCTTCCAGATATACAAAAGTGGAGAATATATCTCATTTTGTTTTGGTTTAGCATGTTGTATAACCCAGCGTATAACCACTGTTATTGGTGAACCTTGGGTGGGTTATGGTTTAGCATGATGTGCTAGTCCAACCACTATAGTTGGTTCAACCCATTCGTGACCAGAGAAATTAAGTAGAATGTGTGCATTCAACAATGTACAAAGATGTGCATAAGCTTCCCCCGTATTTTTGTGTATAAAAATATGGGGGAACTTATAAATATTTAATTTCTGCTGCAGCCTAAAATGGTACAACCCAACAATACACACATCACATAAAATATATAGCAAAGGAGACTCTTAACAGCTCTGAGACAGTTTAATTTTTGATTTCCCCCAAGCTTAACATCTGATCATCCATATGTTTTGAGTCTTTTTCCGTCACAGAGATCACATAACAAGTCATAAACCTGTGTATTCTGGAACAATATGAACAGAAAAATCACCAGCACCAGAAAGTCAAATCCATTCTAAGAACAGTATAAAACTTATCTCATCTATGAAGAAATGTGAATAAAAAAGACAAACACATTCTAAGGGACTTTGTTGCTGAGAAAAACAAACACAAATATTTTTCTGATGCCCAAAGTATTCAAGACTGAATTGCCATGGCAATAAAAAAAAAAAATACAAGCAGTGTAAAAAGTGTTCTGCCTCCTTATGTGGAGAATTGTCTTCTTTTAGAATCAGATCTTTCTAAAAAGCCTGCAAGTTCTGTCTAAACGTTATTTTAAGTTTTCAGAATAAAGCCTATTAATCACAAATGAAACATTGCTACCTATGACTTTTGACTGTCCTTGGTTGTTGTTTTCAATGCTTAGATCTAAGAGATTGTTTTTATCTCTCGATCCCTTTTAAATGAAAAATACCCCCAAGCCCCCATAACTATTCAAAATATTCCTGTTCGATGCATTTTAATGGTCTTACAATAAGCCACCATAAGCAAGGCAGTTTGCTTGGATGCGATGTTGTGATGGGGGAGATTTGACAATGTTTACTGACCTCAATACCCATCCATTTGACTCATTGTGTCCCGCAAACACTTGCACACTTGAGTAAGATTGCTCATGCAAAAAAAGACTCCCTTCAAGTTAGCCAAGTGTATAAGTGTTTGCCAAATTGGGCCCTAAGAGAACTAAACACGGCTCCCTCTGGACCTCACCAATACTGTCGGTATGTTCGCCAGAGGGAATCTCCCAGGACTGAAGCGACAACCTTTTCCTCTCCGGGGGTTGAACATTTTATGCAGGGCTGCCTCACTTCTGCTGGTTCAGGAAACTCAAGTCCCAAAGCTTGTCATTTTCAGTTAAACTCTATTTCTGTTTAGGAAATGCATAGACACACTCACACACACACAAAGTCCTTGACTTACAACCACAATTGAGACCAGAATTTCCACTGCTAAGCAAGGCAGTTGTTAAATGAGTCACACCCAATCTTATGATGTCCTTTTACCACGATTGTTAAGCAAATTATTGCGATTGTTAAGTGAATCATGTGGTCATTGTGCAATTAAGCTTCCTCTATTAGTTTTGCTGGCTGGAAGCTGGTTGGAAAGGTCACAAATGGCAATTACATGACTCGGGAATGCTGCAACCATTGCAAATACATGCCCGTTGCCAAGCAACCAAATTTTAATTACATGTCTGTGGGGATGTTGCAACAGTTGTAAGTACAAGGACTTGTTTTAAAGTCACTTTTTTTCAGTGCCCTTGTAACTTTGAACTGTTGCTAAATGACTGGTTGTTAAGAGCTACCTATAAATACACAACATACAAACACACATATAAATGTAACCATCCATAAACATACACACACTTGTTTTTCATGAACACTAATCCTCCTAGAACAGTGGTTCTCAACCTGTGGGTCGGGACCCCTTTGGGGGTCGAATGACCCTTTCACAGGGGTCGCCTAAGA
>JANHFR010005383.1:38133-48495 GCA_032468015.1 Mimophis mahfalensis
GTGTGGGTGGGTGGGTGGGTGCACACCCATATGCATGCATCCACATGCTTACAAATCAGTGTTGACTCTGGTTCACACCTGGGCTAGTTCCTGCAGTTTTTGGGCATGATTTTGCACAGGGTTTACCATTGCCTCCTCCCTGGGCACATGAGTGTTCAGGTCACGTGGCTGGTTTTGTTCCTAAGGTGGGACTAGAACTCATGGTGTATCAGTTTCTAGCCTGATGCCTTAATCATCAAACCAAACTTAGCTCTCTCAATACCCCTAGTCCATTTTAGAACAAAACAATTCATAGGGCTGTGCAACGTATTTGAAAGAAATGGTTCACAAAGTATGTTGGTATGAGAGAAGAACCATTCCTTGTAGCAATAAAGCAACTGCATATTTTGGAAAGTTTAATGCAGTTGCTTTTCCTAGCTATCTGTGTGTCTGATTTGCTTTGCTGATGTTCCTAGAGGGAGCATTAATTGTACATTGGAAGGATTGATCTTGCAGTCCTTGGTGTTCTTTGAGCATTACAAGTTGGGTAAAGAAATGCCTGAAATCAAACAACTACGTTCAGAAAGCATCAAGTTCAATCCTGAGCTGCAGATATTTTCTTCTATTGATTCAGCTCTTTCAGAAGATGTGCTTGCTTTAATGCTTTGAAAGAGTGCTTTGCTCATGCTAATACACTTTAAAAGCACCTCTTTTAGCAACAGCAATAGCATTTAGACTTATATACAGCCCTATACAGCACTCTCTGAGTCATTTACAAATGTCAGCATATTGCTTCCAACAATCTGGGTCCTCATATTACAACCTCAGAAAGATGGAAGACTGAGTCAACCTTGAGCAGTTGGGATCGAACTCCTGGTTATGTGGGCAATTTAGACTGCAATACTGTATTCTAACCACTTCATCACCACAGCCCAATGCTTTTAAATGCTTTGCATGCTAAACCATTGCTTTTAGATCATATGGGAAATTAACTGAGTAAATTATATAAAAAGATATGTCTCTCATCCAGTGGTACATTTATTATGTGTTATAGAAACAGAAATAAACTACAGTCATATATTAGCTAAAATTACAAATAACTGCAGATCTACTTGGATATAAATTCCATGAAGTTTAGTGGACTTGTTAATACAATCTAAATATATGATGAGCACTGTTATCTAGTAATAAAATATTAGAATAAAAATATTAAACTATTGTATTGAAGAGGTTCTAACTAATGCTTCCTTTAGTTTTAACCCAAGTCTGGCTTTGTTGATAAAATATATATTGTTCAACAGATAAAATAATGTTACAAGTTGTGCAGTTGTGAAGCACAATAAAAATACTGTAATCATCTTCCTGTTTCAGTAAAACTCATAATAAACCTGCTTATTTCTATACCATTCAGTTGTCTTTTTTAAAAAAACAAGAGAAGTAATGAATTTTATGCATTTCATTGTGTTGTCTACTAGTAATGACTGTGGATTTTAAAATCTAAATATTATTTTAGCCATCCAGTAAATTCCTGCTTTTTAAAAAAGTGTAAGGAATTCCACTTTAGGATTCCACTTTAGGAATCCACGGGGGATTTACTCATTTGAAAATATCCAATCTTCCTGCTTCTGCAGAACTTAGTATACAAGGAAGAACTCTAGTATACTTTTTGCATTGGAATCTGCCTAATTTTCCCCAATTTCCACACTTATATGGCACCTTCCTCACATGCGGAGACTAGAGTTTTTAAAACTGCCAGTTAATCATACAAGGCACACTTCCATTTACAAAGAATGTTGTGTTATTTGCAGATGTTTTTGGTTTTCAGGCTGAGCTACCTTCTCCAGTCTGGGGTTCTCCAGATGTACTGGGACCAAAATTCCCAGAACATTTATACAGGGCAGATTGATCTGATCAGGCTTATATGCAAGCTGATACAAAGAAATGGCCACTTTTTGTGATGCCTATGCCATTATTTTCAATATTATTGCATTGCATAGAGCAGAATTGCTAGAGTTTAACAGCAAACCATCACACATAGATATGGAATATACCACACAACCATATACCTATTGCCTCTGATGAAAATATTTTGTGGGGATGGAAATATTTCCCTTTTTTGTCTTTTAGCCTAGTAATTTTTGTGTCAATTCCTCTTAAATGACTTGTGTCAACTTTTTTTAATGTATTTTTGGGGCGATGACTATAGCAAACAAATGTTGGCAGTGTTGGTAGTCTATCATAACACTAGATGGCAGTGAATGCCAGTATTTCCTATGAATCATTTAACTAGCTGTTAAAGAATTTGGTAGAAGAAATAGTTGATTGATTTTAATTTTACATCATATATTCTAAATCAAATGTGTGAAGAGTATTTAAGACTAGGTTAGGGACAGATTATCCTTGAAAATATGTAGCCACTAAGAGCTGACAGGCGTTGCTGGGACATAATTACACAATTTAAGAAAAATAGTATGAATGTTCTCTTAGTTGGTTGTGATTTCTTTAATATTACTCTTTTCCTTTTCTTGTCTTTTTCTTTAGCAAATTGTTTTTAGTGACATGTTAATGCTTTTGTGTTGTGCTCAGTTAATACCTTTCTACATCTGGAGGCTGGGGAAATGAATCTGTAGCCTTCCCCAATTCTACATGCATAACTAAAGTTAATTTCTGAGCTTGTTTGTAAAAGTTTCAGGAGCTTGGATTTGCCTAGCAGAAAAGAACAATTAACTGGGTAGTGTTAGTGATTTGCCAAACTTTCAAGTAGTTTTAGTTTATTTACTATGAACTAGATATACAGAAAATTCAGTCGGTAAAAACACAATTGTTTTCTACAGATATGGGTGAACACTATAATAACCATTGTGCACTGGCTGACTTCTTAATTATAGTATGATTAAAGGAATGGGCCAGCAACATTATTTTGGCTAGCTGGAAAATACTTAATAAAGCAGACATATTCTAAGGTAATAAACCTAAATCTAGATTTAGAGATATTGTGTAATGGTGTTAATCTCCTTGTTCCTTTGTGTTGTATCCTGCTTGTTCAGGAGCTGCATTCACCATTCATAGCTGTCCTTCTACTTCATACTACACACATACACACACACACACACACACACACACACACACACACACACACACTAATTCTGCAGTAGGCTGGGGTAAACGAATATGATTGGCCCAAGGCCAGCCAGTGTGACAGACAGACAGATAGAAAGACAAATGAAAAGTATTGGAGTTTGCAAAATTGCTGAACAATGCAGAGACAAATCTAAATAAATAAAATAAATAAATTAAGAACAAGCTCAGCAAAACTCAGAAGTAAACAACCTTTGCAGGCTGTGTGTTGCCCCCTAGCAACTATTTTGCACCACTGTCACCCTCTCTTCTCAATATTATGCTACCAACATTCAGTGGGAAATCAGAAATTTTCAGTGGCAGTTTTTATAATCTACACTATCAGTATGCTTGCTAGATTGATGGGATGTGGCCAATATGCGGGTTGGTGTATATGGGCCAAACTGACGGCCACAGGCCAGATGCATGACACGCAGGCCATGCCCTCCCCAGCTCCGCAAAGGCAAAAAACATTGCAATACATCACATGATATCATGTGGCACAATCGAGTTTGACACCCATGCCACACAGGAACATATTGTCTGGTCTTGCCTCTGATTCAGTACAATGAAATTCAAAAGCTGGTGTTCACAAATTTAATTACACATGTAAATTTTAGAATAAAAACATGGTTGCATAACTACATAATCACAATGTTTTGCAATATGATCTTCGTAAGTTGAAAGGCCAAGTTCTTCATAAATTGAAAGATCCCAGATTTTTGGCATATATATACATCTTATATGTATAATATGACATCTTTAACCCTGAATCATTTTCCAAGAATCCGGTTTACCACACTGATAATAACTAACCAATAATAATTACTAATGGACACGCCCATAGCACATATGCCAAAGTTTCTTCAAATTTATTCCTTTCCAGCATAGAAAGGATAAGAACCAACTTTTTAAAAACATTTGTAGAGAGGGTCCAATAGATGCTAAAAAGGGATTTTCTGAACTAAATGACTTTTTAAGCTTTTGAGCTATATTGCTGGAGTCTATGTATACTCCTGTGAGTCTCTTGGACTGCAAGGTGATCGAACCGGTTAGTCCTAGAAGAAATCAACCTTGACTGTTCTTTAGAAAGTTAGATCCTGAAGATGAAACTTAAATACTTTGGCCACCAAATGAGAAGGAAGGACTCACTGGAGAAGAGCCTAATGCTAGGAAAGATTGAGGGCAAAAGAAGAACAGGATGACAGGGAATGGGATGGCTGGATGGAATCATTGAAGCAATTGGTGCAAGCTTAAATGGACTCTGGGGGATGGTGGAGGACAGGAAGCCCTGGGGGAACATTGTTCATGGGAGGACACAACTTCGCAACTAACAACAACATAGTTAATTTTTATTCAGAAATAAATCTCCTTGAATTTATTTGTTTTATACCGTGCCTTTATTTTGTACAACTTAAAATGGCATTATGTTCTCCCCACCTATTTTCCCCTCAACATTCCTGTGATAAAGGTTGGGATGTGGGTCATAGCATGGCCCAAAGTTGCCTGGCTAGATCACTGGGTCTTCTCAAGCTATAATTTCGACATATCGTCAGTGTTGTTTTAGCAACTTTAAGATATTTGGACTTCAGCTGGGGAATTTTGGCTCCAAACATTTTAAAGTTCTAAGGTTGATAAATAGTGATCTAAATATAGAGAAAGCAGAGGTCAGAAATTCAGTCATCACGAGGACCACACAATTCATACAATGATACAAAATGTTTTTCTAAAATGAGAATGTTTTCTAGTTTGTCCATAATGAGAAGTATCACAGTATGCTATAAATTTATAGAATAAAAATACTCTGCTAGAGTTAAAATTATATTTTGTGAGTTTAACACTGCCACGTATCAGTGCATTTGTATTTCCGAAAGCACTGTTATATCATGTGTCTGCTATAGAATAATAATACAAAACCCTGAAAATTAATCATCTGACACTTGTCAGGGTTTATCTCCTCAGAAAGGCCATTCTGCATGAAAGTATTTTAAATTTTGCCAGAAAGTAAAAAGATATTGGCAGTTCTCAAAGGAAAAAAAGTCATGTTTTATCTTTAATTTTTTATAAGAGGCTATAATTCCCACTGAATTAGCTAAATTTTAAATCACTTTTCTCCAAAAATGAGATACAAATTAATTAAATATATTCCATTACACAGGAGGAAAAGCAACTGCTCTTTTATGATACAATGGAACCTCGATTCACAAACAGTTTGGTTCACAACCAATTTGGTTCACAACAAAAAGTCAGCTAAATGTTTGACTCAGTGCATGAACAAATCCTCGGTTTGCAACCAAACTTCCTGAGGACAAAAAAAAAATCACAAGAGAGAAAACACCTGAAGGAGAGCTAGCTTCCGTCATGGAGACGGACTCTCCAGGAAAACAGCAACCTCTCTTGCTCAGAATTGACCGACTGAACTGTTTTCTCGGTTGTTCATGGTTTTCTCAGTTTGCATTAAAGGATTTTACTGTTCTACTGTGTGTTCTTCCTTCTTGCAATGAAATTTGACAGATGTTCCATAGCATCCTGCAAATGAGATGGAGAAAGGGCTACCATTTTTGACAAACCAGGCAGTCAGTCTCTGGGAATCTGAAGGGAAGTGCTGTTGCTCAGTATTATTATTCAGTTCTTAGAGAATCTAATCCGGCTTGTTCTGTGTCATTCCCGGTTGGTTCTATGGTTCCTATTGGTGCTTTGTTCAAGTTTTAGCCTGCAGTCTGGGTACCTGCTAGGTTCAAGTCAGGAACATATGGCTAGAAATGGGGATGGGGGCTACTTCGAAAAGGGCCAGCTGTATGAATCTTCCTCCCATCCCATATAGAAAGAATGATTCATAGAAGCACGTACTCATGTGGTTCAGTCTCTTAAGTGCTTTCCTGAATCTGGGCCATAGATAATGAAATCAGTCTTTGGAAGGGGAAATTGGGTGGAGGAGATGATGAGGTGCAGGTGTCTAATCACTTGGTGCCTGAGCTGGAAACAAGCAAGGAGGCTGCTTACTTTGATATCTAAAAGGATGAACAAAATTGTTGCTAATAACTATCAGGAAGGTATGAGAAAGAGAAGTCGACCCAGGCAGAGCCAAACCACCTCACAGGATTTCTATTATGGGAAAAATGGTAAGAGCAAAATACATTAGATATGTTTGCTGAGTTATTTATAAAAATAATAAAGGCAAAATAGAAATAAAAAATAAATAGGCACTGTGAGTCATGGTTTCACTCTTCCAGAGTTGTAAAATCACCATCCAACTACATTTCAGATGAAATAAATAAGATCATAGCATGAACATTGATTTTTGCTTTTCTATTTTTTTCAACTTTTTGTTCTTTTATGACAATTGGATTATAAAAATAAGCAAATCTTTCGCTTTAGGTTGACTTCGTGTAGATTGAAATCTTGATCTAATACACAATTACAGGACAATTCTATGTTATTTATTCAGTACTAACTCCCACTAAGCTCAATCAGCCTTACTTCCAGAAGCCTTTTTGCCAATAGCTGGATTGCTTTTCCTCTTGCTTGAACAAATCCAGACCAGTTCATAAAATATTTAGGTAATGATGCAATAAAATTGTAATGCAGATATACTATTTTGGTGCTCTCCCAAGCCATTTCATTTAATAAGTATATTGTGAGAGACCATTGTGAACAAAATAACTAAAATTCTACCACCATGTGTAGCTTGAATCTTGGATAATTTAATCGAAGAGATGAATCTCTAATTCCATTCCATCTGTAGCAGAAAAACCCTCTTAACTCATCTTAAACTCTTAAATCAAACAACCACAATGTATAACTACAGGATAAGCATTATATATTCATTGAAACTTATCCAGGAATCACAATTGTAGAGAATTGTACTAGAAATAGTGTAGGAGATGACCAGACTTAGCCTGAAGGAATCGTCAAACATGGCAACAGTCTTGAGTCCCTTTGATCAAGGTTCAGCCCATCTTGAATTATGTTGATTCTTATCTACCACCAATTTGCTTTGACTGTTACTACTCTGGATTCTTTTAAAGAGCTTAAACTTGAAATAAACCTATATATTCATTTGAACTGCCTGGACTCCTGATTTTCTGTGCTTGAGAGGGAGCTCCTTCTTACATGTTGGATTACTTTAAAAAAATAAAGTTGATCATACAGAATTGAACTGGCAAGTGCTTCCTTTTTTGGACCCATCAACAACTTCTGAAATTTGAAGGGTTTCTGTGTTTTTGTTTAGTGAAATATCTTTCACTAAACATTTTTAGTACAACCTCCCTAAACTCAAAATAATCTTCACCATAATGTAGAAACACTAAGAATTCCAACTTGCATTCTAATAATGCTGGTTTTTATGATTTAGTGAAATGATCACACTATCCAGATTGTCCTCAATTTTCAGGTACCACCACATTTTTTAATATGACTTCTAACTACATAAGGTTATACACCCCAGCCCTGTGCTGAATACCAATGAAAAATTGAAATTGAACTAAAAAGTTTTCAAATCCATTCAGTATGTATAAATACCTAAGCCCCAATGTCGAATGATCAACAGCCCCTTTCTACTGCTACCATATTTCTGCAGATATTCCATAAATTCCTACAACCTTGTAGTTTGGAAATAACTGGAGTGCTTGTTATATATTTGAATTATTTCGGTGGGAAATCCAAGCCAGCCCATTGGCTAAGGGGCTGGACCTAACAGTATATAAAGGACAGAGTTTTCCCCAACTGTTTGCTGGGTCCTCACTATGAAATAAAGAGCTGTTGCATTGAATCACTCTTGGCTTCCCGAGTCCTCATTCCAACGCCGGATCTTCGGATCCAACAGTGCTGATTTAATTTTACCTTCTCATACTAAAGGTTCTTATATGTAGGGAATGTATATACAGTAGGATAATGACATTTGCTGTATAGCATTCAATATATATTAAACCAACATTTGTTTGTTTGATGTTCTTCAAATTAGTTACTGTCTATTCACTGATGTCCATTAGCACATCAGTCTGAGGTTGGATCCTTTGGCATTTGGAAAACCTTTGGAAGAGCTGCTTTGATTTTCTATGATTGTTCCCATCTTTGATGTCTTTACAGATGTTGTAATACCTGTCTCTTTTAACAGCCCTCTGATTTAACTCTAAGTTCCTTCCTGACATCATTCTCTCTTTTTTTAACCATCTCTTTTATTCTTTATTCTTCAATTTCCAGTGCTTGTTCTGACATCCATAATTGTTTCATCTGTTTCTTGGATTTTTGACAAATCTTTTTCACATTCATTCTTAACAATTTCTTTGATTTCTTTCTACAGTTTTCTAAATCCTTATCAATGAGGTTCAGGACTTCAAAGAAATTTTTGAAGCTGGTGCATACATATATGTCAGGATAATATCTAAGACATCTGTTGGCTTTCTTCTTTCTCCATAGCATGCTGACAGTTTACATATGGGCAGTTTGCTATCACTAGTCAGCCCCTGGCTACAGATCACTATTATAACTAAGCTTTTCTACCTCCTTCTTACCAATAATACATTAGATTTCTGCAAGTTCTATCTGATGATGGCCATAAAGCATTGTTTTGGTTTTCAGAAAGTAATTAACAATGAAGAAACTAATAAATTTGTCAAAATTGGTAATGGGTTTGAACATCAAGAATCAACATCTTAGCAGAGGTAGAGCCTTTCATAAAAACACTAACTAAGCCAGCCAAACCCACTTTCTAAGTGAGGAAATGTTCAGTTTAACCACTTTATGAATATTAAAGACTTTCAAAACAGAAAACGTAATTTGGCATCTGGTAGGTTTTATGTTTTTCAGATTGAAAAAACGTTAAACAGATCCTTAAGAATCTAAATAGCATACACTTGGCAAAAAGAAGGAGTGGAAGGAATGTGATGATTTAAGAAAAAATTAAGCAAATTAGGACACCAGGACACCATAAAGATTTGGAATATTGGTTATGTTTGCTGTAAGATTTGAAAAAGTTGTAATTAAATAACACATGGATAGGAAATGACTGAACTGGAAGTAAACCCATGAAAGGAACTGAGACTTGATGAAGGTTGCAAATGGATCCTAGATAGTACTAAAGGACCAGGCAGAAAAGAGTTAAAATGATAAAGCTGGCTATACCTTTTTCTTATCTTAAAGAGTTTTTTGAAAAATGGACTGGTATATTAATAACTAATAACTTGAAACGCATACAAAGTTTTAGAAGATGATAAGAAAAAACTTTTTTTTCACCTGACATAGACATTATAGATTTTGAAGGCATGGAAGACAACAAATCTGAGTTTAGCAAAATGGGAATATAAAAGACCAATCAAGAAAAGAAACTGGACATGACACATCTGTGACAAGAAATCCTGGATGATGGCTCTATATGGGATTTACAAAGTAGGCTGGTGAAAGCTTTGAATGCTCCATTTAAATGCCAAAGAGTGATGAAAGATCAAATCCTGTAATCCATAGAAATGATTTAAAGGTCAAGATTCCATAGAGCATAAAGGATGTCAGCCCTCCAGGGCGACCCAGATAGAAAAGGTGATTAGATGAACTTATTCTACTTTATGGCAAAAGATGCATTAACAGACTTTTGCAAGTCTAAAAGTACAAACTTTCTTTCTTTTTTCTTCTAGTTTAGCTTCTATTAGTTTTTACTATATGTAGTAAAGGCTTTATTAAAAATGAATGATGTCCCCTTATAAAGTACCGTACTTTACTACTTTTGATCACTTGCTGTTCTGGAGGCCAGAAGGACTGGCATTGGTGATTGGCAAGTTTGACCTGCCTGGTAAAGACCCTCTCATCCCTGGCAGGTCTTGGTTGCGTCAGGGCTGTAGCTTGCTCAATATTCTTATGTCCCTTAGAACCAGGAATATACAATGAAAAACAATGGCACAAACTTAAGCAAACTGCAAAGAAGGAGGATGGCACGGAGATAATGACATTTATAGCTTGGCCATCCACTTCTATTTGAGCTATTCATCGTCAAGAAAATTAAATCTGTTTCTATTCTAAGTATTTAGAAGTCTGATCATCTTTAACACTGAGAGCTGAGCTTAGCTCACATTTACTCTGCCAGGCCTAACACGAAAATTTATTATTCCGTTAATACAGGACTGCAGAGTTAGAGCGTATAGTTGCCCATGTTAAAGAAACTAAGAGAACATGGATGGAGCTTGAAGTAACATCAGCCTTGCTGAGCACAATGAGTTGTGCTCTTAGATTGTAAGCCGCCCTGAGTCTTCGGAGAAGGGCGGGATATAAATGGGA
>JANHFR010005383.1:53015-72445 GCA_032468015.1 Mimophis mahfalensis
CATGCTTTTGAACTGCTAGGTTGGCAGAAGCTGGGACAAGTAAAGGGAGCTCACTCCGTTATGCAGCACTCGGGATTCGAACCACTGAACTGCCGACCTTTCTGATCGCAAGCTCAGCGGCTTAGCCACTGAGCCACTGCATCCCCAATGCATCCCCGATGCTACACAATAGAACTAGATAAATGGCAGAAATTGTGGGACAGAAACTATAAATTAACAATGTCAACTGCATATAAAGAAAATCTGTATAAGATGTTTTATAGATGGCACTTTGCACCATCGAAGTTGGCAAAGATGTTTAAAGATAAGTCAACAAAATGTTGGAATGCCACCAGATAACTAGGTCTTATTATCATACGTGGTGGACATGTGTAGAAGCAAAAAAATACTGGACAAAAATACGTATGTGGCTGGATGATAAAGATGACAAAGCAGCACATAGATTTAAAACCAGAAATATTTTTGTTGGGAATTTTACCTGAAACCTATAGTAAAGGGATGCATATTTAATTATTTGTGTATTAACTGCAGCTAGAATTGTATTTTCACAACACTGGAAAAGTGAAGAGATCCCTACTGATGAGAATGTGGTTAGGAAAATATTAGATTGTGCAGAAATGAATAGCTCAACACTTGCAATTAATGAGAAAGAACAAACTGAATATTACGAAAATTATTTTATCAATGGTTAGAGAATAGAAACGGAAGTTAGAAATAAAAGAAGATCGGTGAAATATAAAAATTATGTTTCTCATTTTATGGATACTACATACAAATGCAGTATCGACTGCTGCTTATACATTCATTCCTAGTTGTTTTTTAGATTTAAAGCTCTCAGATGGACTTTTTTTGGCCATAATCTGCAAAATAAAGGCAGTAAAAAGAATTAAAACTTTGCCGTAACAGAATGGATAGTTGTATCTACTTATATTTTGGTATATTGATTTTTCCTGTTCAGGATTTTAACCCTGGGACTGAGACAGTCAAGGGCTTAGTCCTTTTCTGTTTAAATCAAATGAATCCTTGATCAATATAAACCAAAGATGAACAACTATAAAGTTATGAACTCCATTAGACTCCTAGCCTTAAGATTTTGAGCTTTCCAGGGCTATCATCAGTCTTAGATTATTGGTATATATCATCCCTGACTTAAAACTCTAGTAGTAACACTGGGGGGTGCTACGAAGTTTCTGGCTTTGCCCAGAAAGAAGAGAGCCAGAGTTATGAAATAACACAGTTTATTCAACATATTCCCCTCTGAGACTGATGCACTTGATACAGTGTAGTTGTAGCTTTTTTAGACCGTTCACATGGAAGTCCTTTGGTTGGGCTGCAAACCAACTCTTAGCAGCATCTTTGATGTCAGAAATGTCCTCAAAACGTTGCCCCATCAGGTGTTTCTTCAAATTTGGGAACAGATAATAGTCCAAAGAGGCCAGGTCAGGTGAGTAGGGGGGATGGTGGACCAACTGGAAACCCAGGGAATTCATTTTGGCAGCCACAATGTTGGACATGTGTGCAGGTGCATTGTCCTGCAAAAAAAGGATACCTTTGGTCAACTTACCACAGCGTTTCATCTTAATTGCCTCCTTCAGCTGGTCCTGGAGGTTAGCATAATACTGTCTGGTGATACTAGAGTCCTGAGGTAGGCAGTCCACCAACAGAATACGGTCTTTGTCCCAGAAAATGGATGCAATGACCTGTTTGGCCAATTTCTGGGTTCGGAACTTCTTTGACCACAGGGACCCACTGTGGCACCATTCCTTTGGCTGTTCCTTGGTTTCAGGATCATAGCTGTGGAGCCAGATTTTATCCTCAGTCACTAACCAATCCAAAGAGTCCTGTGCAACTTCAAAATGGGCCAAAACGGCTTTGGATTCTTCAACTTGTTCCTTCGTCTGATCACTGTTCAGACATTTCAGCAGCCACTTTGATGAAAGCTTATGGATGTCTAGGATAGTGTTGATAACAAACCCAACATGCTCCCATGAGATGTCAAGTGTCTAGGCTATCTTTTTTGTGGATATTTGCCGGTCCTCAATAATCAGCTCATGGACAGCATCAAAGGTTTCCGGGCCAGTTGAGGTTGGGGGGTGCCCACTGCAGGGTTCATCTTCAATGGTGAAATGCCCAGTCTTGAAATGAGATAACCGGATTTTGACAGTGCTGTAGGAAGGACAGTTCTCCCCCTGTGTTTGTGACATCTCAGTGTGAATGTCCTTTGCTGACTTTCCCTGGAGAAACAAACCTTCATGATGGCCTGTAACGCCAACAATGTGAAACTTGTTTGTGCCTCTGCCATTACAGCTTCTCACTAAAAGAAAAAGCAGTTTTAAGAATCGCAAAGACCTGATATTTGCAGTTACATACTAAGATATTAGGCTGTCATATGTCCCCACACTCATTTTTCTATTTCAACTGGAAAGAGACAAAGCCAGGAACCTCTCAGCACCCCCTCGTAATAAACATTGTTTAATATCTTGGCCTAGTTATAATATTTATAATACATGAAAAGTATAATGAAATTACCATAGAAATCTGTCCTAAGGTGGTTTACAAAAATTTGCTTCCATAGGTTGCATTTGCTGCTTGCAAACTAGGACAAGTTTTTTCATAGTTGTTAAAGTTTGAATAGTTTGAAATACAGTTTTGAAATCTTTCTCTGTAGCTGCAAAATAATTTGGGGGTGGGATGGTAGATTATAAAGACAGCTGTGTGAATTAATGAACTGATGTATGAATGGGACTTGGCCATGTGCCCCATCTGAAAATCATGTAGATGACCTCATAAAAACAGTCAAAGAATACCCTATAGTTTACTTGAAAAAGCAATCTACTCCTTAAGAAATGTCCATATAATTCAGTGTACATTTAAGCTCAGTATTATTGCTTCATTATTGCAGGATGAACATTTCCCATGAAAAGCATATTTAGCCAACAAAGGCAATTATAAACCCTAATTGATATTTCACAGTATGTACAAGTTTGCTCTCTAGAGAGAGTAAAATGTCCATTTTGCACCTGCATTTTTACAGCAATTTTGTAGGCTTTCAGCCACTAACTTTTTCATTAACACACTTCATACACAATTTTTCACAAATTTGTTTTATATTTAGGTTTCACTTCTCATTCCATGTAATGCCACTCAAACACAAAACATACTGCTTAAAATCAAATAATAGAGCCTGGCTATTTTCTTAAATGGTTTTGTCCTGTAGCACTGGTAGAAAAATGGGTAGCAAATTGTCAGTTTTTATCAGGTACACCAGACAAAAATGCTCATTCTATTGTAAAGCTACCTTAACAGAATCTTGTGTTTGAAAGTACAATTATCACACCATCATGCTTACAACCAGTGGTGGTATTCAAATTTTTTTACTATTGGTTCTGTGGGCGTGGCTTAGTGGGCATGGCTATGCTGTCAGCCAATCAGAGGTGATATTTGCCAGTGTCGGCCAATCAGATGTGGTTCTCTGAACCAGTCAAAATTATTGCTACCAGCTCTCCGGAACCTGTCTGAACTGGCTGAATATCACCTCTGCTTACAACCCAATAACTTAAGGCTGGTCTGTCCTAAGCCTCTTGCTCTTCCATTATGGAGCTCTGGGCTATGCTTCCTCTTATCTGATTGTTCCTAGGCAGCATGGCTTTTCCCAAGGTCACTCCCACATACCATTAAACTACTATATATTATGCAGGTAGTCCTCCACTTAAAACAGTTCATTTAGTGGCTGAAATTACAATGGCACTGAAAAAGTTACTTATGACTATTATTCACACTTACAACCGTTACAGCATCCCCATAATCACAGTCAGGTCACAAGCGATTTCCCATGATGCTCCACACTTTATTTCACACAGAAGGGAAAACCTAATGTGGGTGTTTTAAGAAAGGAATTGCAGGATTCAGAGATGTTGCAGCGTAAAAATAAAATTATAGCAGTGACATAACCTATATGAGTTCTTTCCACACTGAAACAAAGTATGTTGAAATCTGCACCAAAAGGAATTGATCATAGCTCTCCAGAAGAATACTTTGTAAGTAAAGAAATCAGCTTCAATCTCCAAAAAATAAAAAAATAAAAAGTCTAAAATTTCTACAGCACCACAATTTAAAGGCAACCACTCATTTTCTTTGGATTGGATCTTTCTAAGGTCCATCTTTCTAAGCCAGATGTTGCAAACCATAATCTTCACAGTACAAACCTTTGCTGTCAATGTGAAATTGCTCTATTATTAATATTCTGCTTAGATTTGTAATTATTGTTCTCCCTAATAACACAAGCTTATTTTTATTTTATTTTATTTATTAAGTGTGTATGCTGTCCAATAAGTAAAGAAGTTAAATCAAGGTGAGTTTGGACAGCCATTTATCCAGAATGGTGTCGGGTCTCCTGCTTTATAGTGCTTTGCAGCCTTCTCTAAGCAGTTTTATGGAATCAGCAAATTGCCCCTAACAACCTGGGGCCTCATTTTACTGACCTCAGAAGGATGGAAGGTTGAGTCAACTTTGAGCTGGGTAGGATTTGAACGGCCAAATTGCAGGCAGCCAATAGTCAGCAGAAGTGGCCTGCAATACAGCATTCAAACACACCAAGGGTCTAAATGGTCAAGTCACTTCATGGGACAATTCGTCACAGCTAACTTACTGCAGAAATCTCATAGGGCAATTCGACAATTTAATTATTTAAAATAATTAAACATTATTTTGATTTTTGTCATTCACATTTCATTTTGTCCCTTCTTTGCCATATTTTTCTTTAATCATCCTATTTCATCATTTCTTCAATATTAGAGTAACTCTTATTCCACAGCAAGTTGTCCCATGGCAAGCTGGCTGTAGTGAATTTTCCTAGACCTCAATATGTTGGACACTCAGGAAGATGATGGTTTCTAGTGGTATTTGCTAGCCAGAATCTGCTAGCCAGAAGCAAACAAAATGATCTTATTACTGTTGCTAATGTCTCTTAGAATAGGGATTCTTGGAAACTAACATGCAGTGCATGCGGAAACTGTTTTATTAGAGATGATGTTTTGTTTTGTTAGGACTCCATGACAGTCATGTAAACCATGTTATTTTCTAGTTAGTTATTTACCTAGCACACAAGGTAGGACATACCCTGAAACTGTATGTCTTCCTCTACTAAACTGAAGGATAATGGGCTGAAGTTGGGGATTTTACATCTATCTACTTGTCACGGTCAAATCACTTCCTGCTGAGCTTTAGACCTGCAGCTGTCTTTTTATGTCTCGAAGGATAGGAGATAGCTAATGGATGCCAATGAATTCCAAAGAGCTCTGGGAGATTTTCCAGATATTGTAATGGGTGCTCTTGTAAAAGTTATCATTATAGCCATTCCTTGGCATCTTCTCCCACTATGTACCCTATCTTGTTCATTTCCTTAGTTACCCCGATAAGTGCAATGAAGCAAATTTTGACCTGACTAAAAATCCAGATAGAGGAAAACTTCTCATAAATGTAATTGGATTAGAGTTTGTTATCAAATATCCTCTGTTGTCCTGATGAAGGAGAAACATATTTTTTCTCCTTCACAACTTCTTTCTCTAGTTTCATCCTGCAGAGCTTTTCCAGGAAGGTCGTCCTCATGTCCGACTCATCACAAGATCACTTGGAACCCTTGATAGTGTACTGTGATTAGCTGCCCAAACATTGAGTTAAAATCTAAACAAAAAATTGCTTTGCTAATATTGTTTTGTTATAACCTCTCCACTTGGTGAAATATAGTGAAGCTATCCTGATAATTATAATTGATTCTCACATTCATTTTACACACTTACTTTTCTTCTGGGCTGGTAGCTATATATCTTAGGGGAAACACTACAAAAATTGGTATGCATTTTATAAATAACCTATTGTTTTCTTATGCACAGGTTTCAGTACAAATAAACATTCAGATACACATCAGAACATAAAATATGCATTTAATAAGTATTTAAATGCATTTAAGATGACACTGCATTGTAAAAATTGTAAAAATTGTAAAAATTAATGTGCAGCCAGGAGAATAAGTTTCAAACTTGATCTTAATTTGGCGGATGTGAAACTGGGTATATAGAATTTGGTATATGATGGGCAGCTATATAAATGTTTTAAATAAATATGTAAATAAGTAGTTTGCTTCCAAAAGCATTTAAAGGGAAATGTGTAAACATCCTACTAATATTTACAACTAACCCTCAGTATTTTTGGCTTGGCTTTCCAAGTTCAAGCTAAAAAAGAAAATTATTATCTATCATGTATTTTTATCACTTCCATGCCAAACAGCCATAAAAGCTAAAAAATAAAAGAAGCATCAGATGAAGTAGACTGTTCCCCCTTGCTATTACTTATTTAAGCTAAACAAACCCAAATAAAGTATGTGGGTGATGTATTTTATAACGGTTGGCAGAATAAAGGGAACAGCTGTGAGATCATATCTTTTTTAAAAAAAACTGAAGTGGTATCCTGGCTAAGTGATTCAGCTTGAACACAGATAAACTCAAAGATTAAAAATGAAGAGCTGGAGCATCTGTCCTTAATATCCCTGAACATGGATTTTGGTTTTTTATGTGCATTCAGCCTGTGTGACCATTGTCCTCACATTCTACAGGCTTATACACTGACCCCAAATTACTAGTATTTATGTTGTTTTCTAAGGCAAACTAAAATAATCAGGGTATATTTGGCTAGCACTGTTTATAAAAGATTTGATGCCATAAGAAGATCAGACCTCTCTTGACCAATTGCAAGAATGAAATCCTGAGCAAGTTAAATTAAACAAGTGTGCATTGCTTGTCCAAAATATATGATCTTTCTGTTTTGGAAAACAAGGTAAACACTACACTAGGAAATCCATCTACTTCCATGCTGCAATTTGTTATTAAAAATGTTTGATTGTCTGGATTGACCACTTGATAACTACTTAAAAAATCCAAATGCCAGGAGCTAAGTACCAACTATGTCACTATGTGAGAACTGAGGCACACATTCACAAATCACACTGAAAGAGGACACAAAGACAATCAAAAGGAAAGTTGCTTCTCAGAGTGAAATGGTAGTATATAAATTTAATAAACAAACAAATATTGTTGCTCGGGCCCAAGCCCCAATAGCACTCCATATAGGTCCCAAGGTTTAGCATCTGATGGTTCAGGAAATGTTTTAAGTAGTATTAACTCACCACAAGGGCAGTTAAACATAGAAATGAATTAGTTATGTTATTCTATTTTTGCTTCTCAAATTCCATTTAATTCCTTTCAAAAGAAAACAGAAAGTAGACAATGAAGAATTTTGGTGGACTTTTCTTTTTAACATTGGAGTACAATCCGAACTAAACATACTTATTTGTTTGTTTACATTTATATCCTGCCTTTTCTTCAGACACTTAGCAGCAGTTACCCTATGGGTTGATTTTGAACAGCTAAATAAAGATCTGGTTAGGAATGGGATAGAAGATCACCAGATATAAATAATAAAGAAAATAAATAAATAAATAAATCTAAAATCTCCCAGTGACAATATTTGAATGATATGACAAACCAGAACTCACTAGAACTATGGCTTAGCTGTTCACAAACTGGATACTCATCCATGTACCTCCAGTCCATTCCATCAACAGATGTATAGACATCCATCTGTGGTTTGCCTAGTGTAAGTATCAGACCAGGAACTCTGGTTTATGGCTCATTTAAACTAGGGAATTGGCTTGCTCTGCCTTAAAAATAAACCACTGTTTGTTCTGGAAATATTTGCTTAAATAGCATACAAAATAAGCCACAGGTGGAGCATAATTGTAATACAAAATTTTCTAGACTTTAGTGTAATGTCACTGGAGTATCACAGTGTTTTATGGCATTTACTGATTAGCCTCAGAAAACCACTGAAATTTTATCTCAAATCTTCTTACATTTTTCTTGCATAATGCAATTTTTATTAAGCAGTTCAAAGGTTTGTTTGCAGTGATAGGAAGGCTGAATCTGTACGCCTCCCTATTATTCAAATTTGAATCCTCCTTTCCTCCAGTTGTGTGTGAAATTTATTTAACTGTGGAGAAATCAATCAGTTCTGTCCATCTGAGTGGTTCACATCTGTGATGGTAGCCTCTTCTATACATAAAATACAGTAAATTCCATAATCCATGTGAAATAATTGTGGCCCAAATGAGTCTTTTGTATTCTGCTTTCATGGAGATTGCTTAAAACAAGGCACACATGTTGCAGAAGTAACACTACCCACAGTGAGAAAAGAACTTTCCTGTTGTGCCTTGAATCAATCATTCTTGCCTATTTGAAACAGCAAGAGAAAAAGGCTAAGAAACCACAAGTGTTTTTTTTTCTCAAGAAAGGGATTATATACGTATCTTTTTGCACAATCAAGACTGGGGAGCAGGGTTTCTTCCTTCTTCTTGACATCAATGAGTAATATTTGACCAGTAGGTTTCCCCTCTATTGTTTGAAAGAGTTGGACCTGTTTGTTGCCTATCTATCTTGTACCTCCTGTAATATGTTAAATACATTGATGAATAAAGTAGAAACAGAGAATTTACATTTGTGATGAGATATTTTTATGTTTACGTTATCTTGCTAAGATTTTTGGGGAACCAGTTGTAGGGGGAAATGAGTGCAATATATAAGTGTTCTTAATTGACAAGAAGTACAGTGAGTTTGATGCAGCCTGTAAGAAAATAAAATATTGCAGAATATTAAAATTAAACTGGCCTGAAGATTCCATCCATAGAATTTTAACTTTAGCATAGACATAGTTTCTGATTAATGCATGGGTCCCTTATGCATATAGTGTGCAGTACAAGTATTTTATGTGTATTGTGTATGCTTTCACAAGGATTTCTACAAAATGTGGGTGGCCAGTTGGTAGAACAGTCTAATCCTATTCTAGACACAAAATGTATGTGAATATGATGTAAATGAGTCAGCAAGGACAATCTATTGGGCTGGATGTGTGAAACCACAGATTCAAATTTCAGCCGCACCAAATTTCAACAGCTAACGGGGTGGCCATTTAGGAACCATTCCTTTGCCTTGTGTTACTGAGACAACTGGTGAAAGCATTTTCAGAAAAGGGAAGGAGGGAGTGGCTATTTTGGACAAAGTTGTGAAGGTAAGGCAGGCTGGCTTATGATGGCAGTAGACAGGTACTGCAAAACCAGCAAAACAAAGGAGCTGACTGAGAACGGAGCCAGTGCAACATTTCAAAGTGAATTATGATGTCACTTGTAAGGAGTTGACATTCAACTATTGCTATGGAGTTTGCGTATTCATAATCATTGGAACTCCACAGATAATGAAATGTATTTGCAGTGGATGGAAACTAATCTCCTTTCCAAGCAGTGAAGCACCCTAGGGCTAAGGAGAAATTTCATGACAGAACAATCAGTGGAATAGCTTGCTTCCAGAAGTTGTAAATGCTCCAGTACTGGAAGTTTTTAAGAGATTGGACAATCATTTGTCTGAAATGGTACAGGGTTTGCTGCCTGAGCAAGGGATTGCTTCCCTTCCAACTTGTGTTCTGTTCTATTAATTTTTAAATAAATTGGGTTATTATGGACTCTGCAGCTTTTTCCAACACACACATACATATTATTATTATTATTATTGTTATCATCATCATAATTAAATTTATTTTCTGTCTATCCCACCATGGAGCTACTCTGGGTGGCTCACAGCCACATAAAATCTAGAAATATAAAGGAAATGTAAACAAAGTGAAAGTGAAATAGTAGAATAAAATAAACAAGGAAAAAGAAAACAAAGAAAATACATCAATATGATTAGTAAAAAAGATGGGCAAGTGGGGAGTGGGTGGGAATTATACAGAGGTGGTATTCAGCCAGTTCTGACAGGTTTAAGAGAACCAGTAGTGATAATTTTGATTAGTTCGAAGAACAGGTAAATAACACCTCTGATTGGCCCCACCTCTCCCCACCCGGTTCCTTCCAGGAATCTCCATGCACCCCAATTTGGCTGCCAGGATGCTTCAGGGAGGTTTTTTAGGCCAAAAACAAGGCATGGGAGGTGTGGCACCATTCTTCTATGCCCCTATTTGGCTGCCAGGAGGCTTCAGGGTAGCTTTCTAGGCAAAAAACAGGGTGCAGTGGGGTGTGGCAGCCCACCTAGTCACATGACCACATAGCCATGCCCACCAAGCCACGTCCACAGAACCGGTAGTAAAAGAATTTGAATCCCACCACTGGAAGTGTAGTCTGCTATTATTCTAGCAGCCACCTTTAGAGTTGGGTCCCCAGGCCAATTTACAGAGGAGAGTCTTTATGCTCTTACGGAAGGATAGGAGGTTGGGGACAGATCTTACCCAGGAGGGCAGGATGTTTCAAAGGGCAGGAGCTGCGGCAAAGAAGGCTTTTCTTCTGGATCCCAACCACTGGAGTTTTTTAAGCAAAAGGATCTGTAGAAGGCAGTCTCTGCAAGCCCAAGTCGGAAGGGCTAGTCTTAATGGGGCAATACGTATAATTATATATGAACTCTGAGCTAGTGAGCTCTTAAACAATGACCAAATCCATTTTTCAAAATAAACTTTTTCTCTCACACATTTATGTAAAATGCCTTATACTTAATGCAAACAAACACAATTACAGTTCCAAGGAATTCAGTGTGAATAACGCTGAAGGGAGAAACTGATAATGAAAATGTTTATAGCATATACTTCTATCTTTGAAAGGCATCTTTCCCAAGCTATTAGCACATTGGTGAAGAGAGTTCATACAATTGTATGGTGCTTTTTAAAATGACACTGAGGTATACACCTGCAGGAAAAGCCAGAATCCAAAAGATACTTTCCAAGCAAATGAGGTAGCTATTTTCATTTTTCTTTTCTTAAGAAAAAACATATGTCCGAGATCAGACATGGCATGTGTATTACAAATATATTTTTTTCAAGACACAGCACTTAATTTTCTCTTGGGAAAAGAGACCTAGTGATGGATAAGTATATATATCATCAAACTATCAGCAAGAGTTTAAGTGTATATTTAATGCACACTGCAAATGAGGGATTAAAGAACATAGATTATGATAGATGATTGCTAATTGTTAGTGAATCTGTAATTACAGGAGGAACTTCATTCCATGTTGGTGTTAACATCCTGCAAAAGCTATCAAGCAGTTTTTTCAATACCTATTATTTTACCTTCTTATGCTTTATACTGCAACTCTAGGGACACCATCTCAACAGCCTTAAGGGTCTTCAGATTTCCCTTTCTGAGGAAGGAGTCAGGTCTGTCTCTTCACAGGGAGAAAGTTGATACCAAATCCTTCTTCTATCACCCCACCAGCCTCCACAGCTGTTTCTTTCCAAAACAGAACAATGTTGAACCTCCTAGTAAAAAATGAATGACACTGAAGGACTATAAAATCCACAGCTTTTCCAGATTTCTGTCTTATCCCCAATTTGGAAAAATGTAAGATAACATTTGCAGTTCAAACAGGGTATCAAGAAGGAAGGAAGGGTTGAGAACCAAAAACAAAGCCAGAATTACTGCTCCTTCATGTCAATCCCAAGAAATGAACAATATTTCAAAGTACTCAAAGTTATAATTGCACAACTGAGGGGTTATATATGTTTTACATCCCAAATATATCAGTTACAACACAGACCAAATATAGTTTAACTATTATGGGAATGTAAACCAAACCAAAATATTGAATTATTTTGTCAGTCTAGTTAATGTACATATTGTTGTTATTAAGCCAACTACTGCAATAAGACTTTATCAATCACAGAATAAACAACATGCATACCTGCATAGGTAGCAATGTAGCCCCAGAAGATCATATTTTTAACATTATATGATTAATATACATTAACAATATTGTATATTTTATATGCAGTCCAAGACAATTCCTCTTCATTCTTGTATGAAGAAACTGGTAATATGAACTTTTCAACTTCCAGAGAATGGCAGTCCAATACTACAACTGGTTTCAACTGGTTTTGAGGAAAGTAAACTAAGCAAACTAAGCATGGTCATGATGTATACATGACTAAATAGGTGTGCAGGTCTGGTGACATAATTGGAGTACCAACACCAAGTTAGATAAACAAAGAAGTCTGCTAGCTGAGTCTTTTGTCTTTAATCCTTCATTTTGTAAGAGGTTGTTTTACCCCTGGCATCAAGTAAGGAACCCTGCAACCAATTCTCTCTGGTTGTGCTTTATTGGATTTAGAAGAAATCCTACAATTCCCTTTGCTGCCCTTATTAGAGACGTGCTGTGGAGATTTTAGATAGATAAATTATGCTGGTTTCTTTTTGTGCTACATTAAGCATTTTAAACTGGCTGTCTGGGTGTGCTCTGCATCAGTTTCCTTAAATCTAATCATCACCTCAGTGGTTAAAAGCAGGGAGCAGATAGCCACCAGATGACACAGCATCTACATCCAGATTTTATGAAAACCATCTGATACCCATTCATAATATCTGAATTAAAACTACAGTAGATATAATTATAGGTAGCCCTCAAGATATGACCACAATTGAATCAAAATTTATGTTGCTAAATGAGACAGTTCTTAAGTGAGTTTATTATGACCTTTCTTGC
This sequence comes from Mimophis mahfalensis, assembly GCA_032468015.1. NCBI lineage: Eukaryota > Metazoa > Chordata > Lepidosauria > Squamata > Mimophis > Mimophis mahfalensis. The sequence goes on from JANHFR010005383.1 coordinate 65,585, forward strand.
CACCTTTGTTAAGTGAATCACTGTAATTATTAAGTTAGTTGTTAAATGAATCTGGCTTCCCCATTGACTTTGCTTGTCAGATCTCAAAAGGGCATCGCATGACCCTGGGACACTGCTACTATCATAAATACGAACCAGTTGCCAAGTATCTGAATTTTTATCACATTACTGTGGGCATGGCTTCAATGACCCTAAGTGTCAAAAACGGTCATAAGTCACTTTTTTTCATTGCCATTGTTTCAGTTTCAGTTTATTTCAGTTTATATACTGCCCTTCTCCCGAAGGACTCAGGGCAGTGTACAGGGCAATTAAAAAACATACAATATAAAAATTAAAACAATATTAAACAATCGAGCCCCAAAAACAAGTTAAAATAAATTAAAAACTACCCACCCCATCAGTCCATTGTACCTTCAAATGGTCACTAAATGAACTGTTGTAAGTCAAGGACTAGATGTCTATTAAATTTGGTTTTCCTTATGCATCAACATATTGACAAATTTCATAGTCATTTGAAAATCATCTAGGATGCTTGATCCCCATCTTCACATATGCATAGAAAATAACAGATTTAGCAGAACCTGTTGCCAGAGATAGATAATTTTCTACCACATGAGTAAATCATTGAATAATTAGATTACTCTCCAATTATTAGCTAACATGATATAATTTGATTTCTATTCATTTTTCCTCTTGTGTAGCATGTTAATGTCTGGCTTGCAAACAGACTGACAGTAAGTATCTTTCTTATTCATCACCTGAGCCCAAAGGATGATTGGAAGGATAAATCCCTCAAATTTCCTTCTCGGAAGTCCTGGGTTTTCACTCCTGATTCCACTTCCTGCGTTAAGTTAGCAACTGAACTGTTCTTGCCGCCCAATGGTGGGATTCAATTTTTTTTACTACTGGTTCTGTGGGTGTGGCTTAGTGGGTGTGGCTATGCTGTCGGCCAATCAGAGGTGGCATTTGCCGGTGTCAGCCAATCAGAGGTGGTTCTCTGAACAAGTCAAAATTATTGCTACCGGTTCTCCGGAACCTGTCAGAACTGGCTGAATACCACCTCTGTTGCTGCCTCTATCTATCTTCCTCACCTGGTGTCTTCCCCATCTCCCCAAGTGTGTAAGAGAGGGGGCAATTAAAACATAATGATGAAAGCAAAACAAAAATCTACAAAGCAGTGTTCTGGTCATGTAGCTTAGAGGCTTGTGACTAGAGGTTTCAGCCTTTCCTTCTCAAAAAGACAAAATCAATATTTAGTAAATAATACATATTCCACAGCATATAAGAGAATCAGCTTGGCATAGTGGTTAATCATCAAGCTAGAAACCAGGAGACCATGAGTTCTTGTCCTTTCTTAGGCACAAAGCCAGCTTGGGCCAGTCACTGTACCACAGCCTGATGAAGGAAGCAATGGCAAATCCTTTCCCAAAAAATCTTGCCAAGAAAATTTGCAAGGAGGATAGATATAGATACACACACACGTACATACATAAACTTGTATGTCCAAAATAATTTTTTTCTGCAGTATGCATCTTCATCTTTTAGCTCTTACAATACTATATAAAGATAATTTTATAGAAATTCTAATTGAAATACAAACATGAGCTCTATCACTTTGATCCAGCTCTAATAATTTTCTGTAATATCTTGACTAAATTAATATTTTCTGGATGCACCAAATTTATTACTAATGAATTAAAAGAGTGTCTAGTCTAAAAATATTAAAAATAAAGAAGTATCAGTACAGAAAGGACATTTTAATTATTCCATGTTTCTTCTTATGCACAAATATTGCACAATATTTTATATCCTACAGTTTAATGTCATAAAATTATATATTTATATATATTTATATATATTTATATATATATAAATCTCAACCAACAGATGGTCCCATTAATCTTTTGACCTAAATACATTATTTTTCTGACTAAACTTAGGGATTTACTAGGATATGAACAGATTAATGATGAAAGATGGTGATATTCCAGAGAAAAGTGAATTATTTATGTTGGACTCTATAAGGTAGAAAATTATGTATATCAGGGTACCATGTCACAAATGTTTTCTTGCTATTAGTAGAGAACAGTGAAGTTGCCAATATTGGATTATATTTGAATCTATGCCACACTGTCACACTACCAGACTCAGAACACTGAATTAAGAGTGGTTCAAAGTGTTTTTAACAAATTATCATAATACAAGTAGACCTAAACTTAGGATCACAATTGAACCCAAAATTTCTGTTGCTGCATGAGACATTTTGTTAAGTGAATTTTGCCCCATTTTATGACCTTTCCTGCCACAATTGTTAAGTGAATCACTGCCATTGTTAAGTTAGTAACACAATGGTTAAATGAATCTGGTTTTCCAAATGACTTTGCTTTCAGGAGGTCACAAAAGAGGATCACACTCCAACTGGTTCATATATATGAACCAGTTGCCAAGCACCTGAATTTTGATCACATGGCCATGGGGATGCTACAACAGATGTAAGTGTGGAAAATGGTCAAAAGTCACTTTTTTCAGTGCCAATATAATTTTGAACTGTTGTAAGTCAAGGACTACCTGTAATTGGAAATATACTTCTGATGTATAACTTGCCCACTTCGGTTTGTACACATTTTATTTCTTAAATCTGATATTTTCTCTATATACTGAATTCTTAGATATGTCAATATGCTGAAGTACTGTGTGTTTCTATTCGCATGCAAGGGTTTCCAACTGATTCTGACACTTGTGGTGTTTGAGCAGCCATGTGACAACTGTAAGGTTATCGGATCATACTAGAAAGGATGGACAGGGCAGTTCCCACAATAACAGTCCTACACTTGCATATGAATTAAAATCCAGGGCCTCAGGCAATTACAAGTACCTATGAGTCACTCTTTCCTACCAATTCACTTATATATCCATATAATGCCTTTGAAAAAAGGGTTTTATGGGCTTTCCAATATAGATAGTGACATAATTCCACTAGCTTTTAGCACTGGATTTTGTTTCTACTTGGTAGATATTGGGGTCACACAGTTCAGAAATGATATAAGTATGTAACGATGAAGGAAGAACAGTTGCTGATCATATTTTTGCAAAAACTGCAATATTAGAGCAATAATGTAATCTTAGTGAAATATATATATATATATGAAATCTTGCACTAAAAATCCTTCCTAGTCTTCAGCTGTGCTGGTGGTAATTAGCAAAAACTGTAGAATGTCTAGTTTTCCTAATTCTTAAGAGGTTGAATAACTGCTGTACTTCTTAACAATTCTCCTTCTGCTAATAGCAGTATGAATCTAATGGTTCTCCAATTTTAAGCAATATAATTTACTTCATGCATTAAGCTATTTCTTTGAGGTACTGCTGAATTAAATTCCAGTATTAGAATTTTTGTCAGTAAAGTTACATGGATTTATTTACATTGATTTATCTGACGTTTTTTGTGTTTAGGCCGCAACTCTAAACATATTTTTTAGGTCTAAAGGCTACATCAGAGGATATGTAAAATGAAACATTTACTTTTAATGCTTGGTGCTGTAATACCACTGCTTGTGGGACCAGGAAAGACTAATTATGCCTACCACCTATTTATCTAAAAAAAAAAAAATTCTCACCCTCATACAATGGCGGTATGAAGATATGAGAATTGATCATAGATGCCTACTAACCACATTTATTATTAACGTGTAATGAATCATCATTCACCAATACAAAACTGAAATAGTCGCAAATATAAATAGGACAATATTCTACATCAGGGGTGTCAAACTCGCATCGTCACGGTGGCAACACGTGATTAGAATAACCGTAGAAAAAGACCTTGGAGGTCTTCTAGTCCAACCACCTGCTTAGGCAGGAAACCCTACACAACTTCAGACAAATGGTCATCCAAGTCTCTTCTTTTTTTCCCTTTTGCTAAACTGGGCAGGATCAGGGCATGTGACACATCTGACCCGTGGGCTGTGAGTTTGACACCCCTGTTCTGCATGATCTTTATTATAACAGTTCTAAAAAGTCATCATGAAAATTACCCTGATGCAAACATCCAAAATGACTCAAGTCCTGGTTACCTGAAGGGCTACTTCTCTTCAATTGCATCTGCTTGCCCTAAGCTAAGGTACATTTGAGAAAGCAAAAGTATATTTGCACAAGTGAATTCCTTTTCTATGTACCCTAGGGTTGGATTCATAAAGTATGATGAATATATTTGGGTTGGTTAAGCATAGTGTATGACTCCACAAACTGTGTAGCTTAGTATGATTTGTGAATTTGATTTATTTGGAGACACAGACTGCAAGTTCTTAAAACTAAGCCTGACTTGTTTTGAAAGGTCAGGCAGAAATCTTGATATGAATTTAGCTGAGTTACTGCAACTCAGGTTAGACTTTCCACTTAGATTGGCGTGATTAAGAATATCAAGCCACACACATTTCTCATTTAGTTTAAGATCATAGCCAAGACAAAAGGAAGCCATTATTCACTAGTTAACTGTTCCCCATAGAAACATTCCAACGATAACACTGGCCAATTCCCACAGAGAAGAACCAACAGTTTCAAAAAGAAGGTTGCAATATTGCATGCTCAGTGTAGAGATTTTCATTAAGACTTCGATTTGCCAGCATGGAATTTCAAGGTGTACTAATTAAATAGAACGAGTGAAAAAAGCTACATTAGTGTGGTGTGCCAGGAGACAGAGTTTTCAGATAGAGTTGCTGGAAGGAAGCAGTCCTGAAAGAAACACCTGGCTCGGACTCTCAGCAGTGCATTAGTTAGAAACAGGAGAGAAAAACAATCCCACCACTAATGAGTCCCAGATGAAAAGACTGTTGAACTAGAGTGAAACCTTAAAAAGAATACTGAATATTCTGATTGATGAGAAAATCGTTTGGCATTCCTAATTGTTCCTTACATTAAAATGTAGAGTTTATTTTTCCCAGTTAAAGCATTTGGAGAGCCAACTACTGAAAACACATGTAATAAATTAGGAGATAAAGAAAAGAGAAAAAATTCCAAGCATGTATATATGGAAGATAAATCTTGCATCATATTTTGTGTTGGGTGAGTGTTTCTGAGATACCGCTGTGGAATGGGACTCAGGTTTAACTTGAAGAGGTTTATTAAACATGAATAGAGTGAGTTTAGCAGCAGCCAAAAAAAAACTAATGCAAACCTTGGTTGTATAAACAGAGGCATCTGAATCAAAATCACATAAAGTATTAGTACTTAATACTAGAGAGAGAAGGCTAGAGAGAAGTTCCCTGAAGATGGACTCCAGCACAAGTTTGAAAGCTCAGAAGACAAAACCTCTAGTCCCAGTGACCGACCCAGATTGGATCTGCAATATTAATACACTTTATGAAACTTAATAAGACCACACCTGGAACTCTGCATCCAGTTCTGGTCCACATTACAAAAAAGATGTTGAAATTTTGGAAAAAAAATGCAAAGAGCAACTAAGATGATTAAGAGCCTGGAGGCAAAAACAAATGAAGAATGGTTGCAGGAATTGGGTATGACTAGTCTAGAGGGGGGGAAAAAGACTGGTGGGGGACATGATAACAGTATTCCAGTATTTAAGGGTCTGCTGCAGAGAATAGGGGGCAACTTATTTTCCAAAGCACCAGAAGACAAGAGAAAAAACAATGGATGGAAATGAATTAAGGAGAGAAGCAACTCGGAATTAAGGAGAAGCTTCCTTACAATGAGAACAATAAACCAGTGGAACAGCTTGCCTTCAGAAGTTGTGGTTGCTTTACCACTGGAAGTAAAGACTGGATAGCCACTTGTCACAAATTTTATCGGATCTCCTGCTTGAACAAGGGGTTGGACTAGAAGACCTCCAATGTTACTTCTAACTCTGTTGTTTTGTTATGTTTTTACCTTTAAAAACATTAACTTCAGTCTCCCCTAGTTTTGAAATCAGTTCAGTCTGTTAGAAAGAAAATATTATCTCTCAGTATAAGTTAAACATGTAGAGAGGGAACTTACATATAATAGTCACTTATGCTGCGTGCTATTCTGTGTGTCCTTTTTATCTGAGAATTGTAAAAAAAAAAGCACACATAAACCTTTCAGAAATTATTACCTCCTCCTATTATCTTAGATCAGAAATTCCATAAGTTTAAATTCTGGGAATTTAGCCAACCAGAAAAACAATTGATTAATATATCCTCTTCGCCCTTTCTTATATATTTCCCATAACTATTTTCTTCAGATGACTGTAGTTTCTGTATAAACAAAATATTAATAATCAGGACATAAAACCAGTTTTACTTTATTTTCAATACCATATACTGGCACCATCAAGAGTATTTTATTAGAAGTAGAATGTGTTGGAGATTCATCAACATTTTCTAGTATTACAGCATTTAAGAGCATTTAAATTCATCTAGCACACTTGTTTGGATTATGGGTAAGACTTTATACTAGGAGTAGAGAAGGAATAGGGAAACCTGAGTTTAAGTCCTGCCTTAACATAAAAGCCAACCAGATAACTTGGGACAAGTTATACTCTTTCAGCCCTAGGAAGAACATAATGGAAAATTACTTCTGAAAATGTTGCCTAGAAAATGCAGGGACATGCCTATGCAACCAATGTACTTATCAAGATTGAAGACAACCTTCTACCCACAAGCATAATGTTATCAAAAGTAATAATATTAATTAAAAAGAGAGAATACTCTATACATTCCAGCTGCATCAGATACTTCTTAAATAGCATTAATTGGTTAATACTTACTTTGGTGGGAATATTTTTATTAGCAAGTCTATTGAATTTGTATGTGGGGATGCAGTGGCTCAGTGGCTAAGATGCTGAGCTTGTCGATCAGAAAGGTCAGCAGTTCAGTGGTTCGAATCCCG
>JANHFR010005384.1:13204-25365 GCA_032468015.1 Mimophis mahfalensis
ACAAGTAACGGGAGCTCACTCCGTTATGCAGCACTTGGGATTCGAACCACTGAACTGCCGACCTTTCTGATCGACATGGTCAACGTTTTAGCCACTGAGCCACTGCATCCCTATACATTAGTATATTACCAATATTAGACATGTTTCATCAATATGCCCCATGAAAGTTTAATCTGCTGATCCAAAACTGACCCTGACAACAAGGAAGATTGATCCCAAAATGTATTTGGAAAGAAGAAGGTTGCTAATCTCCAAGAATTTTCTCAGTTTCTTGCTATTCCAAATTTACCATCTAGATGTCTTGGTACCAAGAATGCTCTTCGAAGGTCTTGAAGATTACGAAGAAATGAAGAGAGGATATTGTTGTGGTGTAAGACAAAATCATGCATTTGAAATGGGTCCAGAGAAAACATTATTTATAGGAAGGATCTTAACAAGACAAGATTGCAGTCACAACTATGCTGTCAAAAAGCCATTGTTTTCTTATGTGTTTGTACAAAGACCACATGCAAAATGGGGCATGCAGTTATCTTCAATTTTTTTTACCTCTTCCATCCCAGGACACCCCTTTTTGAGAATTACCATCCTGATTGGAAATCACTCATGTTGTCTACCTATGAAGCTTTTTTTAAAAAAACAAAAGTGGTCACCTTATCTTTAAATTACTGACATAAATGTCATTTTACCACATGACCAAACCAAATCTGTTTTCAAACAACATGAAGGAATGAGGTTTGTTTTAGATAAATATTTTGTACCAAAAAGAACTAATTTAGCAGAACATTGTGAATCATAATTTATTATTGTTGTTATTGCATGATTATTGTTTTGCTGCATATTTGCAAACATAGTACTTATTTCAAGATAGAAATTTTGAATAAAATTAATCTTAAAGATTTGGAAAGGAGGGACGGGGGGGGGGGGATTTTGATAATGATAGTATCTCATCTCAAAATATATTTTCCCAATATATTATTCATCCCTCTATTGAAAGAATGCCTTTAAATAAATGAATCTTTCACTGTATTTTTAGTAGCTATTAAAGTGATACATCCATGTATTCATTCAAACACCCCCACACCCGCAAAGATATCTTTTTAAAAAAGAAATCAATGTAGACTATTTATAAAATTTTAAAAATACATATATTTGGTGAACATCCTCCACTAGATGTGTGTTTCCGACCTTGCCACTTACCTACAAGCTCACAGTTCATTGAAAATATGTCTGTTTAATTGAATATCTTTTGTTTAAAATAGTCACATTAGGTTTGATGACCAGACAAAGGGAGGAAAAAAAGCCATTCAGCTGTATAACTCTGGGTAATTGAATTCCTCCTGCCCTCCCCATGTTTCACAATCAGATTGCTGGTCTGTGTTTTCCTCTCCCGTTCATTTGAATAAACTTTATGTAGAATGTTTCTCTACCTAAAGATGGGAAATTAGGTTTAATTTGAAAACCTGAAGGTCAAATATTTGTTTTTCTGCAGAGCTGGTATTATTTCTATGTTTATTTGTGAAGATCTCTTTCTCTTTTCTCTTTTCCTATGCTAAAAGACAGAGAAAGGGGGAGAGGAAAGGCGGGTAGCTCGTGGGTTGTTTATTGCCCTGTGAAAAGAAGAAAAGAGGCAGGTGATTAAGAGGAGAATTGCTTGCTAGCCTCCTTCACAAGCAGACCACCATGTTTCTGGAGATGAGGCCACCTAATATTTATCTGTTTGAGTCCATCCGAATCTGAAAAAGAACAAGCTGGAACCTCTGAAACAAAGCCAAGCCAAAAGGCATCATTATTGTTAATTACCCAGCAAAAGAGAAAGCGAGAGAGAAAGAAGGACGTCTTGCTTTCTGCAGCAAAACAACAGTGCTGGCGGAGCAGCTGACACTGTAAGGGACAGTTGGTCTTACTTTGATTAGCATTGTACTGTGAGATGATCAACCAGCTAAATGGAACTGTGTTTAAAAAGGCTGCTTCTGTGTGCTTCCCCAAGTGCCAAAAACAACCTGTGAATTGTAAGGAAGAGACATCTGTGCAGGGACGAGGGCCAGTGTCTTAATCACTCTTTTTCCATACGAAATGAAAGTGGAGAGGGGAAGTTCACCCGTATCAAAAGTGAAGGATCAGTGATGCATAAAAGTAACCTATTAACTGAGCCATTTTATTTCATCTATATATTTATTAAATATATATGATATATTTTTATATTATTTTCTCACAAGACTGTTCAAGATGGAATTGTTTATATTTTTGTTACTCTTTGACATGATATTTTTTAAAAGGAGTCTAAACTAAAGTCCTGATTTGCTGAACTGAATTTGTTCTATTCAAACAGTTTTTACAGGTTGAAGCTGTTGTACCAGCTACAAGTATCTTATTTTTATATCAGAATTGGAAACCTGTCCAGGAACTGGGTGCCATTGTGTGATTATTCACAATGGGGCAAGCAGTCCCCCCCCCCAACCCGTTAAATAAAATCACTGAATCATTAAAACAGGATGGCTGAAGCTTCTTGGATGAGAAATGAAATCTTTTCAAAGAAAAAAACCAAGCGAATCCAGTTCCCTTTTGGGAAAAGACCTTTGGGACAAGAATATGAGATTATGAAAACCTCATATCAGAGTACTTATGCAGCCCTTCCTGGAATCTTACTATGGGACTATACAAAAATGGAAAATGTCACAATCTTGGTGATTTTTTTTAAAAATGGCATCTATATCTGGGGATTCTGTGAGTATCCTGCTACCAGCAGGTATTACTTGCCAATCTCTTTTTTCTTCTAGGGAAAAAGTACCAACTATTTTGAAATTATCATTTTAATGGCAGCCTTCTCAAAGGGTGACAGACATGTCTATGGTTGCATGTGAAGGAGACAGTGTTGACTTAGCTATTTAATTAATATATTTATATGGCTGCCTATCTGCTAAAGTACTCTGGATGGCAAACAAATAAAAACAAAAACATTAATAGATGGCATAACAAAGAAATAGCAATAGCAATCAAGCCTTCTCCCACCCAAATCTTTCAGTAATAATAATGAATGAACCTACACCCACGTCTGATCTATTAGAACTCTGGTCCCACTGCCTGAGGAATAGCTAGATCTTTACAGCCTTGTGAAAGGTCAGCAGCTTGGGAAATATCAAAGACACACCAAACAACATTGTTTCACCCATGGAATGAACATGATCATTCTACCTGATCCAAGAAAACAGACAAAAACCACTGGATAGAGGTATTATTCTACAGTGGAACCTTGGGTTGCAAATGCAATCCATTCCAGGATTGCAGTTGTGACCCGAATTGGTTGCATCCTGAAGCGACACTCACTGTGCATGTGCAGACAATTCTTTGCATGCGCAGATGGGAAAATGGCATGGAAAGGAAGCTTCAGAAGATGAATTTTGGATTGTAAACCAATTGAAAACTTGGTGGGATTTACTGTTTGGAACCTGAATTAGTTGTGAACCGAAGCATTTGCAACCTGAGGTTCCACTGTAGTTGTAATACGCATATATGCAAACCAAGATGTCCTTTTTTATGGGATTTGGAGAATAGTATGCTGTATTTTCTTAATTGAGATTGTTGGGTATTCTGCTTCGGTATTGTAGGAACTGTGGTTCTAAATATCTGTAATGACATGTGGAAACGACATGAGAGACAGGAGGAAGATCCACAGACAAGACAACTGCCAGGAGAGGTGGGAAACATTTCAGAAAGAAACCTCTCTAGTTTTCCAGAATGTAAAATGAAAGGAGGAAAGAAAAGCTTTCAGTCTTGCCAGATTCTATTAATGTAACATTACAATAAAGACAGGGCATCTTGGTTGTGCACCTTATCTGGACTATCTCAACGCAATCTGATTAATTATAAACGCAACCCTAGGCTGCATTAACAGAGGGATAGAATCAAGATCATATGATGTGTTAGTACCGCTTTATGAGGCCTTGGTAAGATCACACTTGGAATACTGCATCCAGTTTTGGTCGCCAGAATATGAAAAGGATGTTGACCCTCTGGAAAGAGTGCAGAGAAGAGCAAGAAACATGATTGGGGCTGGAGACTAAAACATATGAAGAGTGACTGCGTGAAATGTGCATGTCTAGTCTAGTGAAAAGAAGGACTGGGGTGACAAGATAGCAGTGTTCCAATAATTGAGGGGTTGGCTGCCACAAAGAAGAGGGGGGTAAACCTATTTTTCAAAGCACCCAAAGGCAAGACAAGAAGCAATGTTCGAAAACAAATGAAGGAGAGAAGCAACCTGAAACTAAGGAGAAATTTCTTAATTGTAAGAATAATAAACCAGTGGAACAGTTTTCTTGCAGAAGTTATGGGTTCTCCATCACTGGAGGCTTTTAAAAAGAGACTGGACAACCATTTATCTAAAATGGTATAGGGCAGTGGTTCTCAACCTTCCTAATACCGTGACCGTTTAATACAGTTCCTCATGTTGTGGTGACCCCCAACCATAAAATTATTTTCACATACACCTGTATTTGTATTGAAATATGTGTTTTCCCATTGGACCCCTGTTTTAGGCGACCCCTGTGAAAGGGTCGTTTGACCCCCAAAGGGGTCCCGACCCACAGGTTGAGAACCACTGGTATAGGGTCTCTTGCTTGTGCAGGGGATTGGACTGGAAGACCTTGCAAGTCCCTTCCAACTCTGTTATTCTGTTCTGATAAAGGGCTAACATATCAGAAGCTAGAGTGAGGAAACGTTCCATCAACAACACGTGACCCCAGGATCTCTGACACATTCCAGCCACAACACGTGACACATTCCTGCTTTTAAAAGTAGAGTGGAAAGCCTGCTTTGTATATCCTGTTCATTTCATAATTTTTTTGTAAAAATATATAGGATGCATCAGAGGTCTGCAATTGTTCAGGTATTAGATACTATCACACAATTGTGCATAAGGGTAAGATATTCAAAACAGTAATTTTAAAACATGTCTGACAGCTTGCAAAATTATAAAATCTGACAACATTCTGGTACTTTCCATCCAAAGATGATAGTATCTTACTGTTCTTGTCTTCAAACTTGGCAGTGGTTTAGCATTCCTTTCTGAATATCTCACAAGATTTTGGAGTGAGAATTCAGAAACCTCACGGGATTTCTCAATCTTGCAAGAACTGTTTGAAAACGAACTGAACAATTATTTTCTATTTTGACATCCTGTTGGATAGCATCTGAAGGAGGAAAGCATTGCATGACATAGTATCCACATATGCAACGTCATCAACTTGCAGCTTGCAGCATAAATAGATCCAAAGTTATGGGTGTATAAATGGCTTTCCAGAAAAATTGCAGACTACAGGAACTATTTGCACTTCAGTTTGAGATGCAGACAACTCTGACTCATCCCCCAACAGCCTGTGCCTGTCTTCAAAAGTGAAGGGACAGAGGGCAGAAAACATCCTGCAGCCAAGAAGGCACCAAACCTATTTGCACTACTCAGGTGGCCCTGAGGACACAAGTAAAGCTCCAAGTGGCCTCAACAACTCTCTAAAAGAATGCAAATGACCAGCTGTCTGCAAGGAGTATAAATCCTTCCATTCTCTACCATCCAGTCAGAGCTGAAGAAGCTTCTTGGATTAGAAGCGAAATGTCTTCAAAGAAGAAAAAAAAACAAGTCCAGTTGCCTCTTGAAAAAACTCTTTTGCAACAACCATGACCTGGATGACTGAGAATCTCCATAAACATAAATAGACTTTTTTTCCCTGTTCCATACCCATTTATAATAAGCTTGAGGGAGAAATGAATTTATTTTAACCTTGTACAAAATGCCTGCAACATGGAGCCTGAAGGCTTTAGAAACTGAGTGATGTGCTTCAAAATATTTCAGTCCATGGCAAAGATCTTTACTGTACCTGAAAGTAGTCTTTGACTTATAACCAAAATTGGGTCCATAACTTCCTTGGCTAAGTGATGTAGCTGTTAAGTGAATCATGCCCAATTTTATGCCTTTTTATGCTGTGGACATTAAGCAATTCACAACCAAATCATGAAATTGTTAGAATTAGAATAAGAATAGAGCTGGAAGGGAGACCTTTTAGCACCTCAGACAAGTGGCTGTCTAGTCTCTTCTTAAAATGAATCCAACTTTTCCCATTGACTTTGCACATTAGAATACCTCTGGGAAGGTCATAAATGGTGATCATGTGATACCCAGATGCTGCAATCATTGTAAATACATGTCAATTAACAAGGGCCTGGATTTTGATCATGTGACCACAGGGACAATGAAACAGTTGTAAATGTGAGCACAGGTCATAAGTCACTTTTTTCAGTGTCATCTTAACTTTGAACGATCATGAAATGAATGGTTGCAAGTCAAGGACTACCTGTACTAGAATAATAAAGGAAGAGGCCATCTTGAAGAACCTGATGTCTGCCATGGGAAATTCAAAATCAGTATTCATATATCATTATTTTTCTTTATTATTTTGTCTTTTTACTATTTACTATTTCATTTTGTAATTATATTATTTCTCCCCTTTATATTTTTTTTCAGGCCCATAGATGAATTGGTGAACTATATCACAGGCATACCAGCATTATTTAAATTATACTTATTTGAGGACATATGTAAGCATGTGATCTAAATCCAGAAAGTTCTGAGTTGACATCTTTATTTTTCCCCTTTCCCTCAGAAGACTATAAAAGTTTGCGCTCTTCATTCTCCAGAATAACTAGGTAATTTAATTAAGCATTTCAAAGGAAATAAATAAATACCATTCCTGAACCACAGCTGAAATTATTGGTCCTGAATTTTCATTGACTTTCTTCTGTTTTTGTTATTTGCCAGCCTCTCTGTTTATGTCAGATAACCTTTAGAGGCCGTCTTCTGAAGCAATAAAGTGAAAGCTTCCTGTTCTATTGATTTGGTAAGACCTATTTTTGCACTAATAAAATGAAGCCTGGTTTGATAAAATAGACCTTTCCAACTGGTGGCTAAGGGTTGAGCCCTTGTCTTGACAATTTTGGAAAAGGTCAGCTTAGAGTAAGTGGGTCAGATCTGTGGTAAATCAACCTCCATGAACAAATCACTGGACACCATAAAAACCAAGAGTGGTTCTTTAAGAGGGCAGCTTGACCTCTCCTTAACCAGAAAATAGCATCTGACCTTCCAGTGACATTTATCACAATGTTTCAATTAAAACTTGGTAGCCAAACAAAGTGACGCATTGCTCTGCTAACAGTTGACCTTGTTACAGAAAATACTACTACGTTCAAGACGGGGAGAGGGAGATTCTGTTTCCCCTATGAATATGAATCTAAGAATCAATATTAAAAAAATATATAGACAGCCCTCTAAAGAGGACAGGGTGTGAGTTATCTTAAACTTCACCCTTTTCCGGGTGGTATTAAATAGCATATATGATTAACAGTCCAGATGAACTCCATATTACTTAGTTTATTTTCTTTTTCAATGACTTCATTGTCTCCTTATAAAAAGTTGCCTATTTGAAATCTCAGGCTATGAAAATTCTTACTTTAAGCCTCAGAGATACCAAAACAACTCTTGGTGGTAGTATTTAGAAACAAATCAGACAAATTCTGCATACAGGCAATTCAGTATTAAACTTATTATTAGTATTGAATTGATTATTAAGAATAAGTTTTAACATTTGAAGATTATTTGGCCAATGTTGCATTCATTTGGTAAACATAAACCCCAGATATTATAAGCTGCATCATACATCCATTTGGTAATTTACTATGTTCAAGCAATAGACTTGTTTACAAATTAGGGTTACAAACTGCAATAGTAGGATTTCTTTTTATTAAGTTTACATGATTGGCTGATGTAACCCACTGAGGCAGGGGTGGGTTTCAAACTTTTTAACAACTGGTTCTGTGGGTGTGGCTTAATGGGTATGGCTAGGTGGTCATATGACTGGGTAGATGTGATTAGGTGGTCATGTGACTGGGCAGGCATGGCTAAGTGGTCATGTGATGGGGTGGACTGCCCACCCCAGTCACATGACCACCTAGCCACACCCACCCATATATTATATATTTTTAATATATTATTTTTAAAAAGCAATTTATCAAAGGCAGGCAAGTTGTCTGACAGTGGAGGCAGCTAGCCAGTGCAACTAGCCAGGGCTTGCTGGCTGCTGTGGCAGCCCCGGGAGTCCAGATTCAACTGGGCCTCATGATGGCTGCAGGTAGACGACTGGCCCAGGGCTTGCCTCCACATGGCCTGCCTGCCTTCTCCCAGGCTGGAATCAAGAGGCAGAAAGCCCTGCCATGCCCCACCCCACCATGCCTCTTGCCATCTTACCTGACTTTGTGTGCAGAGAACCAAGTTCTACAGTAAAAAAAACCACGCTCCTCACAAGTTTGATAAATCTGAACTCACAAGGTGGTTTTTTTTTATGGTGAAACTCACTTCTCTGCACACAGTGAGGAGAAACATGATGGAGCTGAATACCGGGTAGGACAGCAAGAGCTGGAATGGGGTGGGGCATGGCAGGGCTTTGTGGGTGGCAGGTGGGATGGGGCCATGGGGGTGAAGGGAGATGTGTGTCTTACCTGGCTTCCAGCTCCATCACATTTCTCCCCATTGTGTGCAGAGGAGCAAGTTGCACCATAAAAAAACCCACCTCATGAGTTGAATCTTATTGAACTTGTGAGGAGGGGGTTTTTGACGGTGCAACTTGCTCCTCTGAACACAATTGGGAGAAACCTGATGGAGCTGGAAGCCGGGTAAGATGTGCGTCTCCCTTCACCCCATGGCCCCACCCCACCTGCCTCCCCGAAAGCCCTGCCATGCCCCACCCTGCCCCACTCCACCTCTTGCTGTCTTACCCAGCTTTCAGTTCCATCGCGTTTCTCCCCATTGCGTGCAGAGAAGCAGTGGTGCAAAAAAGAAAAGGGAATGACTCAGCTTCTTCCGGAAGGAGTGGGGCCATCCAGGGGAACATTTTGCCGGTTCTCCAAACCGTGCAAAATTCTAACAATCGGTTTGCCCGAGCCGGGCTGAACCAACTGAAACCCACCCCTGGGATAAGCCTAAAAAATGTTTTTGAAAATTGTGTAAAAGGCTCCATTTTTAGTCTTCTGTGTGAAAATGATATTTATTTGTGGCCCAAGCTGCTCAAAATGATAATCATATTTGTACTTCATATTTGAAAAATAAAGCAAAACATAGCTTCACTTTAGTTGTAAAACTTTTTGCCTTCACAACTGGTTAACATCTTTGAAGGTGTTGCACAACAGCCCTTGGATGACCTTGGCTGATACTGAAAAGATAGAAAAACTAAGAAGGGTCAGATCTATCTAGCAGATCAGTGTTTTCAAATGCTGTTAACTATAAGATATGTGAATTTCAAGATGTGTTTCGCAATGCCAGTAAAGGACGTAGCAGTCCTTTACTATTCACCCATTGCTTAAGGTTGATGGCAATAGAAGCCCAAATCCTACATGGGAGGTGAACTAAGCTACAGTTCTGAGGTGAACTGAAGTGAACTGAGGTGAACTGGGCAACAGGTCCCCATCCTTTTGGACCTCAGGGGTCACCAAATTCATAATTTTAAATCCCAGGGATCACCAATATGAATCCAGCATGCCATTCGCTCAAGCACCTGGACTCCCAGTGATGGGATGCGGTCCATCAGGCACTTGCTTCTGCAACCTAAAACACTCAGTTTGGACCCGTTCCCTGCAGAAAACAAAACACCGGGGTCTCTCATATCACTTTCTCTCATCTCTCTCTGTATCTCTCTTCTTTTTGCTCTCTCTCTCTCCTCTCTCTCTCATCTCCCCCCTGTCTGTCTCTCATCCTCTCTCTTTCATCTTTCTGTCTCTTTCTTTCTCTCCCTGTATCTCTCTCTCTCTCTCCCCCCTGTCTCTCTTTGTCTGTCTGTCTGTCTCTCTCTCATCTTTCTCTCTCATGTCTCTCATTCTCTCTCCCTCTCTCTCATATTCTGATTCTTTGGCACTCTCTGGGTCTTGTGGATGCTTCTTTGGCCCTTGTTGTTGCTGGACACACCTCAGTCACTCAAGGAGACGCATGGCCTGGTCTCTGCCCTGAGACTGGCCTAACCCGGCTGCAGCAGATGAGCTGGGTCATAATGGGCTCCAGGAGGAGGAGCGGGTGCCGTTTCCCCCCTGTGAAGCATGCTAAATTTAACTGCGCTGCAAGAGCAGTGGGCAGGCCATGAGGGCTGCTGAGAGGATTATTAAGTGCTGGAACAAGACTAATATGGGCTCCCCACCTACACATGGACAAATAATTAAAGAATGCCATAATTGTACATTCATTAATTACATTCAAGTAAAGGGAAGGGGTGATGCTTAAGTGCAGGAGAAATAGAGATGACTTCCAAACTGGGCAGGCTGTTGGGCTGAGAATGAACCCTCCCAGTGAAGCAGAAGCTGCTCCCGTTTTAGCTTGGGTAAACACCCCATGGGGGGGCAGGTGGAAAGAAGACCAACACTCAGCCCATACATGCTGGAGGAGGTCTGGCATGCTTTCTCACAGTGGGAACAACAGAGGAAAGATGGAGGGGATGAACACCCCCCCCCCAAGGAAAAGTGGTGTGTGTGGCAGGCCCATCCCACAGTGACCCTCTGCTCAGTCACCCTTGCTTGCTTTGCTCACATAGGTGTGCCTTGTCGAGGAAGGCACCTCTGGGCTGGTGGTCTTCCCTGTGGGCAGTGTCTGCTTCACCCCTGACATGGTGGCAATCTGCCTGTGTTCTTCTGGGCTCAAGTGGCTCAGGTTCCCTATCCGGTGTCCTGCAGCAGCAGTGGCCCTGGCCACACCTTTGGGCAGCTTAGCTGGGCTTTCACCACTCTTCAGGCCGGCTTTGTTGCCCATGGTCAGTAACCAAGGGGGAGCAGGGGCGGAAGTGTCTGACAGGCAAAGGGACAGGTGGATGCACTCCCGGTAACCCTTCACGACCGAGCATTCAGTCTTCCGTGTGGGGGTTTCCATGGCTGAGCACCTTCGGTGGCTGTGGGCTGCGGCTCTGGTGCTGGTGGAGAAAGAGGCAGCCAAGGGAAAACACCACAGAGTTCCCCACTCCAGCCGCACAGCTCATGTCAAACAAGGCTGCAAGATGGCCCTAGTCACACAACTGGCCCATTGGTCAGGAGCAGCTCCTCCGCCTGGGTGCGCCGCAGACCATCAACATTTTCTCATGGACCATTAATGGTCTGTGGACCACCAGTTGGGGACCTCTGGTTTAGACAACAAACCCAGCTGTGAAGACATTTCTTTTTATTTTTCAACTTTAAATCCTTCGATTCAGCAAGTGCAGGAACTATTTGTTGGAAGTTAGAAACTGGTGGGACTTGGAAGGCCTTCCCTTTTTGTAATAACATGTGCTTTAAATTCAAGGTGAAATACATTCCATCTCTGATGAAGATAGGGATGAAGCTGGCTGGAAGTTCCTTTTTTGAAAGTTCTACTTTTCTAACTTATTCAAACTTCCATGACAAAAGAACAGTCAGTTTTATTTGAGGGGGAAAAGGACTGAACAGGAAAGTGGATTGGAGATACTACTAAAACGCCTATTGTGCATCTGTTTATACTCTTCAGTTAGTCCAAACAGTATATTAGAGCAGAACAATTTTTGGATCAAGGTACTTCAAATCCACTAACTGTCAACGTTCCAGTGAAAATTCTCCATCTCAGAAAAGAACCGAGTCTTAATTATCCAAATCTTTCTTTTAATGCAGAGATAACATGCTAGTACAAAGCTATTCAATCTCTACACAAAAAATTACTTTCACTTTCCAAGACAAGATAGTCAAAACCATCCCCTCGCTACTGTGACATAAATCACACTGACCAATGTAATGCAATTCTGTGCGTCTCTCTGTGGGGCAACTTTCAACAGATAACTGTCAGAAAGGAATGTGTTTCAAATTAAAAGTGGACTGTCAAAATAGAAGTGTTTAGTTTCAAACTCTGACACTAACTTTAAAAGAATGTACAAAGATCTTGAGCCCATGACTACTCTGGATTTACAATGTCAAGGATCTTCAGACTACTTTTATTCAAGGGTGGGTTCCTACCACTTCGGCCTGGTTTGGGCAAACTGGTTGTTAGCATTGGCAGAGGCGTGTGCAAGTCAGCCCTCTCACCCGCCTACGTTTCTGGGCTATCCTTTATTGCTGAGATGCTGAAAAGCCGATTGGAGCACCTC
>JANHFR010005384.1:54838-64881 GCA_032468015.1 Mimophis mahfalensis
TGACCAGCATATAGGTTTCTCAAGAGACAAATAAGATGGTCTGGTATTCCCATCTCTTTAAGAACTTGCCACAATTTCTTATGGTCCACACAATCAAAGGCTTTAGCATTGTCAATGAAGCAGAAGTAGATTTTTGGGGGAACTCCTTAGCTTTCTCCATGATCCAGCGTATGGATCTGGATCATGGAGATCCATAAATGGATCCATCCATCCATATACATCCATCCATGATCTCATGTTTTACAAAGATACAATTCTCTTATTTATGTCTATCCAGGCAAAAGTTCCAATTGTCATAGAAGTAAAATGTTCCTAGCTGTGCAACTGAAATAATCAGTAAGACATAGTGGAGAAACAAACGTTCACTACCTTTGCCTCTGCAATCATGGGACTTCATCAGCTCCTATGATGATGGCAAAACAACTCTATTGATTGTTCACAGAAGCATGATTTCAAAGTTTACAGATATTGCGCAATCACCTTCATTCATCAGGATGTGTTGACTTCTGCTGGCTTGCTCTGGAATCTTATCTTGCAAGGGTGTTATTTTTAAATAAAGCTATCACACCTACTTCAAAAGTACCTTATCTTGTTTTCTTTCTCTCTTTCTTTCTTTCTTTTTTCCCCACTTCCTTTTTTAAAGTTGCAATCAGCAGAAATAACATTATCAACATCTATTGAAAAGTTAACTAAACAAACTCCAGAGGCGATAAAATGTAGCCATTGTAAGGAATGTCTTCTACTGTATACAATGAGTGACATTCAGACAGGTTATACATAGGAATAATATAGAAAATATCACACAAGCAGGTTGTGTTGGGGAGGATGGCATACTGTTTCTTGCTAGGTAAAGACTTGTTCCTATCTTTCAGTTCTGATGGCGCTAGAATTCAAACCAGTTGCTTCAGATGTCTTTCATTAAGTAGTTTTCTCTGTCTTTCTCTTTGTCTTTGTCTTTATTTCTCTCCTCTCCCTTTCTTTCTCCTCTCTCTCTGCCTCTTTTTCTTTCTCTCTCTCTGTGTCTATTTTTGTGTGTGTGCTTATCCCCTGATCTCCTCTACCATACTTGGTTACTCTGCTTTAGCAGGTTATTTTTTTAAAATGCTTTTTTGGTGCATCCAATTTCATTAGATTTGATCCAAAAGTTGCAGTTACCAAATGAGGTTTTCAAATGGAAACTGTTTTTCAAGAAATTTATGCAGCTCATAAGTTTCTTGTCTTGCAACATCTGTTTCCTATCCTCAAAACAAAGAGACTGCATTACTAAGATTGATGAGCAAAATAAAAACTTTAAGAATGCACACTTTTTCACAATTTTCTCTCCACCACTTTACCAAAGCCAGCAAAAATAGACCCTATTAATAAATCCTCTGTGATGCAAACAAATTGCATTTCTACCCTTAAAAATCCCATGGCCTAAAATCAAATCCCCAGAGTTTGCTATTTTATTATCAAATATTTGTAGCCTAATTTTGGTCTAGGTTTTTTGGGGGAAGGGCTGTGGGAAGAGAGGTTTCTAGAGGAAATGTAATCATGACCACAAAGGCTTCTTACTAAAATGGATGACACATTTCTGCTGAAAAAAAAGTCCATCACTGTGTAGGAATATTGTGAGTACCAAAATGGCCTCTGGGGCATATAGCTTGTGGTGTGGGCCGAGGCACACCCTCTGTCTTACCATGGGCTAACAAACCTGGTTTCTTAGGGGTTTTCCAGATGGCCTCACAGTGTTCCTATGATCGAACCTTTTTCCCATGAGAAATGCTGCGTTATCTTCTGAGTGCAAGTTGCCTCTATATTCCGTCTGCTACTAAGGGAACGAGATCTTTTCCCAGCCTTTGGGTGACCTCTTCTATGTATGATGTAATGCTGTATTGTGTAACCACTTTTGCCATTGGTCCAATAAAGTGGGAGAGAGCAAAAGAGCAAAGTTACTTAACTACACTTCCTGGTTTTACCACTTTACTTCTCACTTTTACCTTTATTCTCACTTTACTTTACTTTATTCTTGGTCTTCCATCTTTGGGTCTCTACCCTCACCACTTTGCTTCTGATGCTCTCCTCCTGGAAAACTGCAAAAGCCTGTGGTCTGTGATTGTGATTTTCCCACATCACTGTGCTATGCAATTTCTTCTACATGTATGGTGCACAGTTTGCATTTTTTTGCATCCTAAAAATTGTACCTCAAGTTTAGAATAAAAAGATGAATGATAAATTGGATCATTTATTGTTAATCTTTAAAAGTACAAGAATAACTGTTAAGCATATATTACAGGTTAAATTGGAATTGGGAATCTAAAATAGTGGTCCCTTATAGGATAAAAGCCATTTTTCAACTTACAATAGCTGGAAACCACACCAAAATTGCAATATAAGGGGTACAGATCCAAATATTAAATGCAGTGTTCCTAGCAACTAGGTTAGATGCCAGGAAGGTGCTCTAGAGTACGGGTGTCAAGCTCACATCGTCATGGCAGCATCACATGAAGTATCAGGACTTTTTTCCCCTTCGCTAAACCAGGCATGGGGGTGGCCAGCACGTGATGCATCTGGCCCATGGGCCATGAGTTTGACAGCCCTGCTCTAGATGGTTCAGCTCCTTACTATTTTTTCCTTCAAAACTAAGAGATCTATTTGCTAATCATTCATGTCAGTGTATTTAAATAAATGCCTATAGTTTATATATATTGTGATTGCAACTTTTTAATTCCACTTGTCTGTTTCTATCTGCACAAATGAGCTGAATCCTGGAATATGAATTCATGAAAGAAAGAAAAAAAAAATATTATGAAAAAAACCCGTATACTTAGTGCTCCTCTAAACTTCAGTTCCCTCACCTGCAAGATGCTTGTTTTTTTTAAAAAAAATGCAGCTCTTTTAAAACAGGTTTAGCAACTTGTGATCCCTCGGTGTCAAATTGAACTCAGGACATCTGCACAGGAGTAACTGGGGGCAGATTAATCCCAGGATGGTAGCTTTGACATATAATTGAAATTCCCTTTAGATCTGTTAGCATGGCATGATATATTTTAGAGGAAATGACAGTATAAGTCAGGGGTGTCAAACTCAGTTTCATTGAGGGTGGCATCAAGGTTGTCTTCTTGAACTCGGAGAGCTGGAGTGGTGGTGTGTGGCCATGGTGGACATTTGACACAGGCTCAAGATGCACTTTTCCCCTTCTCTTCTTTCTTTCCACAGTTCTTTACTATAACCATTTTCCTATTTCTTCTACCAGATATTACAGGCAAACATTTATCACTTATTCTTCATACTCCACTTTTTATTTCTAAATGTATAGCCCATTGTTTAATAGTAAATTGCTTTTCAGGCAGAAAAGCTACTTATGTTATTGTATTTTCATTGTTCAACTAATAATAAAAAATTGTTGTTGTTAGTTGTGAAGTCGTGCCCCATGAACAATGTTCCTCCAGGCCTTCCTGTCCTCCACCATCTCCCCGAGTCCATTTAAGCTTGCACCAACTGCTTCAGTGACTCCATCCAGCCACCTCATTCTCTGTTGTCCCATTCTTCTTTTGCCCTCAATTTTTCCCAGCATTAGGCTCTTCTCCAGTGAGTCCTTACTTCTCATTTGGGTGGCCAAAGTAATAATAATAATAAAAATACAATAGCATAAATAACATGATAATGCAAGATCTAAGCTCAGAAGTAAATTTCTAGGGTAGTAAATATAAATGGCTGTCATTTTTAGATTTTTGATTGTAGATTAAATGGACCTACAGTATGTAAAATCTGGCATTAAACTGTAGTATTAACATAGAATGTTGCTTCTTTTCTATCGAGATCAGGCACTTATTTAGGCCACATAGTTGCAATCCACACCAATCTAGTCCTCCTGCAGCACTTTGCTGGACTCATGGAGTGCTTCTGGAGGCCAGGGAGGCCCAAAACAGGCTGCACAAGGGTTACATGTGCCCCTGCCCCTCACAGCCCATTTTGGCTGGCAGAGGCACCACGGGCTGGTCCTTTAATATTTCCAGGCTAATCTAATTTGCGGGCCTTGAATTTGGTATAAGTGAAAGGTTTCCAGGAAGAAAAGCTCTCCTGTTTCCATTCTTAAAAATCCCCCAAACTCCACAAATAAAATAAAAACAAATGATTTTTTTCAGTTCCATCTTTTCTGATTACATAAATACATTATCAGATTTTATTTCACCCTGCTGGTATCTTGAGGCTTAAGCTGTCCAATTCTCTTTTAAAAATCAGTTAACTCACTCAAACATAACGCTGGTTGTAAGTATAATGAAGTTGCTCCTTAAGTGTGAACAACTTAAGATATTTTGTCTGTCAGAATGAACTGATGATGCATTGTATTTAAAGGAGAATTCAAATAATACCTCAGAGAACCTTAACAAAGTGTGTTATTTGCTTAATGTGGTTACCTGTGCCAATATATATTATTCTATTTGAATATAGTTAATCAAAGCAATTTCTTCAACTTCAGATATGTCTATTGGAAGCATAGAGAATTACATTGGAAAGACAACCACATTTTAGTTTGAAAGAACAGAAATCACAATTTAAAACAGACTGACGTATTTACTGTCTTACTTACTGTAATTTATTTTACTAATAACAGTAGGTCTATTTTTTTCAAAGAAATATAAATGGCCCACCCATCCTGACCCATGTTTTCCCCATACCAGGCCTGCCTAGGTCTTATATATCACCCATTCCAGATGTAGTTTATAGTTTTAAATAATCCTGCACCAAACTGTGACTTCTTATGCTCGACAATTTTATTCTGCTTAAAAGATGATTTGGCTTTTTGTCTGTGTATTCATGATGCTTGAGAATTTCTTTCAAATTTATTTCCATATGGCCTCCCTGGTGTACCAGAAGGGCAGCAAGACAAACAATGAAACCTGTATGGATAAAGATAAATTACTTCTGGCAGTGATTTATGCCCCACATGGCAAGCAAGCAGGATTTTACAAGAGGGTGTTCCAAAAATTGGTGGATCTTGAATACCAGCAGATATGTCTCCTTGGAGACTTCAATTCTATTTTGGATAGGGATAAAGATCACTCTTCTGGAATGGGAGGTGCACTTAAGAAGTATAAGAGAACTCTACCTGTAATCTGTGATAAAATGATGGAAGAGCTGGGTCTGATTGATGTATGGCGAGAGTTAAATCCAACAGCTAAGAAATACACTTATTATTTGGCCAGACATGCGTCTTGGACGAGGATTGACATGGCTTGGGTAACAGCATCGTTGAAACCATGGGTGAAAGATATTCAGATAGGTCCTAGTGATTGGGCAGACCACAACCTGATGATGTTGGTACTTAAAGGACCTAAACGAAGTAGGACAAGATGGATGATGAATGTGGATATCTTAAAGACAAACAATGACAATTGTATCATGACTTCCTACCATGGAAACCCCATGATTTCTAAGGAAAAAAACAAAGGATTTCCCACATAATATCCCAACCCATGTTTAGTCCTCTCCTTTTTTTTTCATCATCATGATTTGTACTGGTCTTTTTAAACCTCCTTCATGACCCAAGATAGTTTAAGGGATTTTGAATATGTGCTGGTATCATTTTCTGTTACATTTCTTTTCATCCTCAACTGCACACACTTCTTAATGTAGAAATGTTCTCTCAGATTTAATTAGAGTTTAGAAAGTCAAGGAGGCCACAAACTGCTAGAAAATAGATTGGACAATGAAGGCCCCTCATAATTAAACAAATGTAAGAACATTGCTCCTCCCTGATTGAAATCCCTGAGATACACTTCTTTGAAAAACATTTCAAAAACAAATTGGAATTTGCCAGGTCCAAGAATAACAGGTAAAACCATTTCAAAAATATTTTAGTCTTTTCCCCATAACAGTTATTATCAACTGTTGGACCAACCTTGCTGAGAGTAGACTCTCTCTGGGTATATAATAACTAAACACATTTGTAACTGACCTCACTTTTGACAATAAGCAAAGAGTACCACTGATCTAGAGACATAATTCCACCAGAAACAGTGCTAATGATCAAATGACTGCAAGGAATATAAATCCTTCCACTCCCTCTCATTCTGTCAGAACTGAAGAAGCTTCTTGGCTGAAAAGCAAAATGTCTTCAAGAAAAAACAAAGAAAGTCCAGTTGCCTCTTGAAAAAGCACCTTTGGGAATGCCAGTGGTAGCATCTACAACAATAGCAATAGTACTTAGATTTATATACCACTTTGCAGCCCTCTCTAAGTGGTTAACAGAGTCAGCATATTGCCCCCAATAATTTAGGTCCCCATTTTACCCACCTCAGAAGGATGGAAGGCTGACTCAACCTTGAGCCTGGTGAAATTCGAACTGCCAAATTGCAGGCAGCCGGCAGTCAGCAGAAGTAGCCTGCAGCATTGCACTCTAACCATGCACCACCATGGCTCATACAAAATGCCATTATGTCAAAATAAAAGCATGTGTGTTGATACTATTAAACAAACCACATACCTATGCATTTTTATTATAATGTCTGACCCAAGAAATGCAAATGGCTAATGCTGACATGATGATGTCATCAAACAGACATGGTCATTTGCCTTTGCCTGCCCCCTGGAGATTCCCATAGAAGCAGCCTTAGTAGTGTCTGTGTTATAGGCAGCTATTGTAAGATTATTCCCATATGCAAGAGTTCCATTAATTTTATTATACCAGTATGAAAAATCAGTTAGTTACAACTAGTCTTGAGCAAGAAGATTATCTTCTTTTAAACATTAACCTGAATTTATCATCGTAAGGTCTTGCATTTGGTTATTAGCTCCTAACCACACCAGATACAGGACAGGTCAAGCAAAACTGATTTTGTTCTGGCCCAGGTGCATGATATGCTTCCTTTGAAGTACTGTTGTTTCAAGACAACATCTAGACTTCAAAGAATGTTATTCTAGGTGAAAGATATCTGTAGGCATGCAGCGCTGCTACTAGGAAAATTTCTAATAAATAAATAAATGTCAGATAAACTAATCAAAGTTTGTTAAACACTAGTCCTTTGTGCAGGTGATAAAGTTCAGTCACTATCAGAATGGTGGAATGAATAAACCTGAACAAGAAACGTGGACGCCCATGTAGTTACTTCGTCAATACCAATGGCAGAACAATGGCGGCTATCAGAAATTAGCCCATACTGTGTCAGAAAAATAAAATAATCAGGCATAGTTGTCATCCAGCCTAACTGATGTATTAAAAAAAAAACAATGACTGCCTTGTATGCTGGCAAATTTAAACAGACCTGAAGGCTCCGTTCTTTAGCATGTTTCTTAAGGAGTAAGAGCATTTGAACATAGTGGACGGGTCTGGTTGAAGGTTTCCTAATGGGACAAAAATAAATCAAGAAATGTATAAAGTTTTTTTGAAGGGGGCAATTAAATTTATTATTAATTTAGAAAGAGATAAACATTTTTATTAGGGGAAAGACTTCATTTAACACTTTATAGATCTATATAAAGATAGGCAACTCTAAAGTCAGGAGAACCTAAGAACTTTTCCATTCTTATAAATTTGTTTATCTTTATAGCTACAATATAATTAAATATAATCTCCAATGTTAAATTCCTATCCATGGCTTAACGGGGATATAAAAAGAATATGTGTATGGATTATATTGTAAGATTCAGTTCAAATGTATTAAATCCCTGGCGTCTACATCTTTAGGCCATGTTCTTCACACCTATAAACCACTCTGCTTTAAAAAGTCCCTAGATCAGTGTTTCTCAACCTTGGCAGTTTGAAGATGCATGGACTTCAACTCCCAGAATTCCCCAGCCAGCAACGCTGCCCTAGACCTTTTCAACAAACCAAAACAATCTACCTTTTGAGGACATAAAATAGGACAAGTGTATTTGTATAGTTGTAGCATTAAATACGGATGAACTTTAGAAACTATAAATTTGTAACCATAATTATTAGACACACAAAAAAAGAAAGTTGAGAAATCATTAAAATGGAAGGAAGAAAGAGAAGGTAGTTCCAACATTGTTCTGAGCTAATTTAAAAGCTGTCTTGTCACTTTTTCAGGATCTATCCACATTTCCTTTTAATCTATTCCCTTTATTCCTTATCTTTACGTCCATTTAAAGCTGTATGAATTATTTCCTCTTCTGGGTCACGTAACATTTTGTGAACATTCCTGATGGTTCACTTGATGCACAAATCACAAGCTATAAATATGTAAATTGTACATTTTCATGCTAACACAAGTTCTGTTTCAGAATTCTCAAGACTAAAACCAATGTGGCCAAACATTGAGATGTATGCAAATCCTGTCAACAGCAGATGTACAAGCAGTGAAATGTGCTAGATTCTATTATTCTGCAAGATTCTGTGATTTAAAAAAAAAAAAAGATAACAAGTTCCTAAACTTATGACTGATGAAATTCCATATCAGCATTATTTTGTCACAATTTCTCACTGAACACGGCAAAATTCTTATACTCTTAAATACTTGACAATTGTGGCATTATATTATGGTCTGGTGCCCAAAGACACAAAAAGCAACTTCACTTATCAAGATAGGGAAAAACTATACCATGTGAAAATTCTACAAATTGATATTTCTCTAATTATTCGATATTTATTTATTTATTTATTCATTCATTCAAAAAAATGTATACTGCCATCCTAATCACTCTCAGTAACTGTGGGAAGCTTACAAAGATAATAGTAATAACCAAATGATAAAAAGGTAATAATAAAAACCGAATAATAAAAAGCAATAAGAAACAATAACCCCCTATACTGTACTCATAATGACAAGAATCAGTCAATCAAACAAGCCACTTGATGGGCTCCAGCCCACCCTGGGCTCCCCAGGCCTGTTGGGAAAGTAAGATCTTCAGGGCCTTGCAAAAGAGTGTCAAAATGGGGAGTGATCTTATCTGTGTGAGGATGATGTTCTGTAGGGAGGGAGCCATCATGGAGAAGGCCCTTCTTCTTGGTCCCGCAAGATGGAGGAGGGACCTGTAGCATTCCCTGCCTCCCTACTGTGCTAGGTCAGGTAGATGTGACTAGGAAAAGACAGTTCTTCAAATAACCTGGCCCCAAGCCATGTAGGGCTTTAAAAGTGACAACCAGCAGCTTGAATTAGACCCAGTAGCAAATCAGCAGCTAATGCAACTTCCACAGGAGAAATGACACATGTGAAAATCTAGGCTCACACAAAGTCATATGGGCTGCTGCATTTTGAACCAATGGAAGCTTCTGGATGTTTTTCAAAGGCAGCCCCACGTAGAGCAGGGTTCTAATGTTAATTGTTCATACATGCTTTCCCAGATAAATTTGTTGGATTTCTGATGTTATCAGAACTTAATTTTAAGTCTTAATTTTGTCCATCTCTTGGAAAGAAGGAAAAGAAAGATTTTCAGGTTTTTTTATAGAAACTAGGATCAGAAATTACATCTCAAAAAGAAGGATACTCTAAAACCAGTGTCCCCTAACTCATTGGCTCATTGATCACTTTGTGAGGTTTCAGATTGTTCCTTAACCCTCAATCTTTTATTATATGAAAATAATATAATAAATATTACTTTAACTAGTACTATTATGAATAATAATATAGACAAAATAATAGAAAATTATAAAGCTAAAGTGTTTTGGGCTTTACAATTTAAACAGGCAACCATTTGCCACATAATACTACAGACTTAACAATTGTTGATAAGAATACAAAAAAGTCTGGATAGTGAATTTGATAGCAAAATAGAAGAGAAAGAACTGGAGAAAAATCACAAAATTCAAGGACTGACAAATAGAAGTAGAATGATAGTTGCAAAAGAAAGAAAAAATATACCAATGTTAATAGTCTTCTTTGGTGCAAACTCAAAACAGCTGGAGCCCAACTTGGCATTGACAAAATCAGCATCAATTAATTGTGAAATACAGCTTTCTTGAAATAGTTTATATACTGTGCTGATCCTTTAACACCATCAAAACAACATCTGCCTATTCCAGGTCCTTGGTGGTTCAGGCAGCTAATGCCTCCTTAATTACTAACAACTGCCTGCAATTAGTGCAGGTTCGAGTCCCACCA
>JANHFR010005387.1:4087-15492 GCA_032468015.1 Mimophis mahfalensis
TGCTGCAGGAAAATTGCAATGGTTGCAAGTCACTTTTTTCAGAGCTGACATAATTTTGAATGGTCATTAAATGAATGGTTGTAAGTCAAACACTACCTATCTCCTTACCAATGGATTTTCATTTAGAGGTTTACACCCCCTTGGTTCCTTGAGAATAGGACTTCCATGTGACTGATTCTCAGTCACCCAGCACAAAGTTGTCCTCAAAGTGCTTTTTCAAGATGCAACTGAAAGTCCAGCTGCTTCTTGTAAAAGCACCTTTGGGATGACTATCATGTGCTTTTCTGTGATTATGTATCACACAAATGTGCTTCTGGTGCTTGATATATGGCATGAGAATAGCACCAGTCAGGCTTCATAATAATGATGCATTACAGTAATATGCATTCAAGGTGGAACATATAGTTATGGAGCTAGTGGAAAAATGAAATAGTGAAAAGAAATATGTACCAAGCAAAATTTGAGTAAATTCTCAAATTTACACCTTCCGGTTCTCTCTGATCTTAATAAAATTTGCTAATGAGGACTCTGATGTTCAAGCTTGGGTAAAAGATTTACTTTCAGTTTAGGCATCTACCAACAGCCCAAGCCATATCCTTATTATCAGCAATAAATATTTTAATTTGTTGTTACTAAGAGCAATGTTCTAATTTGAAATCAAGTTTCAGTTCTCTACTAGTGTTCACTAATACTTTGTTCCTACAAGAAGTATCATCACTGAAAGGACCTGTTCAGCTTATGTTATACAGAGAACAAGCCCATTGCAGAAAATCTCAGGAATCAGACACAAGTATGCAGAAAATCACATCTTAAAGTATACAGACTCTTCAGTATGCTGGGACTGCAATTCCCAGTACCTTTCTTTTTGGCCATACTAAAGTTTATCTGGTTGAAGACTGATTTATTAGTTAATTGTCAGATGAGAGAATAAAGAAAAAAAAACCTGTAATAAATCAAAATCAGACCATTTAAACCCTTTTTAAAAATTGGTCTTAGTGTAGCTCTCTAGAGCAGTCTTTTTCCACCAGGTGGAACTTATCACCTGCAAAGTATGATTGAGCTGGAGTAATCCTTAGCTTCAGTTAGCATACGAAATGGTGAAAGATGATGGCAGTTGTAATTTAACATCAGCTGGATGGTCATACATTTCCATTCTGTTCTAAGTGACACCTGTATTGAAGTATTGTCAAAATACACGATCACGGTCATTTAATTAATATAAATTAGCAAAATGTTTGTAAGCATAATTCTTAAATTGATTATATTTTAAACTTGCTTTAAGTAGATTGTAGTAGTTCTTAGAGACAAGAGGGGTACAAATAAATGAATAAATGTTAACGCTATGTCCTGTTTTCCGCATTAAACTTGTATTTATGTTGACCAGAACTGCATCAAAGTGCGAGATGCACAAGCACCATCAGTTAAACCAATACACATATACATGAAAGAGATTTTTTTTTTAGCAAGTACACCTGCAGAAATTAAAATAGCCATGTATATAGGGAAAGCAAACACCCTCAACACTGGGTTTCAGCTATTTCCAGACTTTTTCCCAAGATAAGTGTAAGTATTGCCATCCCAGTATTACTTTTTCTTGTAATAGATGTCCTTCAAAACATCTGGTCTGAGTTTTGCAAAGGAAAACTAGACCTTAAGTGTAATAAAGAAAGAAAGAAGTATTTATTCCTGTCAAAAACATGTGACCAACAAGCTTATCATTTCTGTTTCTTTGACAGAGGCCATATTATCAAAATGAAAATAATATATCTTTCTTCTTCATAACTATACAACTTAAACAAAGTAACACAATCTTCAGTCAATGGATGTATTTTACACTTTTTCTAACTAGCTAATGTATAACTTTATTTCCCCACCATTTCTCATGACATTGGAGCCAGGCAAATATCCTGATTAATTAACATAGTAAGCTGGTTTCCTGGTTCATATGCAACGAGAAACTGTAATTCAAAACAGAAATATTAAAGAATTAAGTACAAAGAGAAATGGACCAAAAGTGTGTCATACAGGCAAAAATTCTGTTCACAAGTCTGCTTCAAGTAGTTATTGATATTATTTAGGCATCCTGTATTTGCAGGAGAGAAACTAATACATTTATTTGATTATTTATTTGTCAGACTTGCGATATGTGAGTGCACTTCACTAAAATGCTCATATGGTATTCTCAAACAGTCCAGGAACTGCACAAAATGCATTTTTTCTTCTTTAATGCAACACATGCCAAAGTATGATCCAGGAGCATATATATTATTGTTTGGAGAGATCATATTTCAAATACTGTATATGGATACAATTTACGCAGGCAGATTTTATGACCATAACATCTTATTGAGGCAAATGTCCTGGAATGGGCTAAAATGTCATCTAGGCAAAACTGGCCTAGATGATACTTATTATCAGGGCAAACACATAATCTAGAGACAGTTTAAGAATCAGTCAAACAAGATAACCAGAGTTCTAATCCAGAAAATACAAGAACGTGTCAAAATATGTCCTAAGTAAAGTTCCAAGAAATCAGAGCAAGGTCCAAGACAAGGTTCAAGGTAGCAGGCTACAGAGGGATAGAAAACACAGATATTGTTTCCAGTAGTGAGTTACTCCCAATTAGAAGAATTTATATGAGAGGTTTCGAATCTTTCTCCATAACCTCACTGGCATGTAGATTACTCAAAACACTGGGCTTCTCAGAAGCTACAATAACTCCATGTAGGCTTAGAGGTAATGCCAAGGAAATTGGATCTTATTTACAAGGTCCATCTCTTTCATGCTTGCTATTCTGGACCCAAGATCTCTGAATTCCTTGATTTCAAGTCTTCTCTGGCTCATTTCATCTTTGGAGAATGAGACCTCCAGAGTAAGCAAAACATTCTTCTTCTCTGCTTTCTGAAGGGGAAGTAGATATGATGGCTGCTTAAAGATGGAACTGGTTGATATGTTCTGCACTATTATTCAAACTATCCTCCAATCTATCTGGCAGTCTAGAAGTATTATGCTTCTGTTTCATTTTAAAGTTCTTTTTATCACAGCTTCTAATATTTTTCCTGAATGTGGGGAATTCAAGTAATTTGTCTTTAGTTTTTAAAAGAAACCTTGCTTTTTCAATAACAAAGAGCAGTACTAATATTTTTATTTAGATGCATGTAAAATAAACCTGGAGTGTCATAAGCTACAAATAAGATAAAATAAAATATTGGAATTCTAGCAGAGTAGACAAGACTAAAGGTGGGCACTGTGAATACTCTTAAAAATACTTTTAGGAAAGTAAATAAACTCTCACACATAGAAAATTAGCAGCGGAATGTTTGATCTGTGTAATAAAACAGAGAGATAGATGCACCTGGGAAATAATTACCAGTGATCTGAAATTCATGTGATACATTTACTACGCTACCCTATAACAAAAACTATTTTTAGGTGGCACACAAATCAGGAACAAAGCAGTACCCAGTACAATATATAGGGGAAAAACAAAGTGATCTGGGGAAAAAATATGACAAAAAATTGTCAAGTAGCACAGAGAAAACTAATTAGGAACTAATTATTAAAAAGTTTGAGATTTTAAAAGCAGAACATTTGCCTGGTTGTTTGCCTTGTATGCAGCATAACCCAACCCATCTTGCATTGTTTCTTTGACCACTGCATTTCTCCACAGCCAGCAGAAGTTATTCATCCTTGAGCAACATAAATTCTAAAGGAACCAAATTAGCTCCTACAGGTATTTGCAACTAAGCCCAACTGTAGACACTGCTGGTCACTAAGCAGCTTGGATACCTGATGGAGTACCTCCCCCAAAATCACCATGATTAATTAATCCTCTGGGCCTCCGGTTGGCCCCTGACCTCCAATCCTTCTGCCGCGGCCTGAAAACATGGCTCTTTCAACTGTCCAACCTGGACTGAGGGCGGTGGGGTCTTATTGAGATTCTGCTAACAGCTATTTTGAGGGGTGATTTTAATTGGTCAGTTTTAAATTTGTTATCATCGGGTCCTAATATGGTTTAATTCTGTTTTAATTTTTACATTCTATGTTTTTAAATTTGGGACTGTAAGCTGCCCTGAGTCCTTTGGGAGAAGGGTGGGGTATCAATCAATCAATCAATCAAATAAATAAATAAATAAATAAATAAATAATTGGTGGTGTGCAGTCAAGTTAATATAAAACTCTTAGAAACCACTTAGACATTCTCCCTGATTATCTGTCCCTAATCTGGTCTTTCAGCTCTTCCAACAGTGATCCTATCACCAATGTAACTGAGTCTATCCACTTTACTGCTGGTCATCCTCTTCTTTATCTTCTTCTTCTCTTTCCTTCCATCTTTCCCCACATTGGTGCCTTCTCCAGAGAGGTAGGCCTTCTGTAGAATGTAAAAAAGTTGACCTTGACAGAGAAAAACCATTGTGTGGATTGGCAGTGTTAAAGCACAAAGAAAGACTCAAGCCCAAAACAATATGAAGGGAGGAGGAAATGGCTCAGACACCCACCTACCCAGGTTTATAGGGGGTGAAAAAGTAAAGCACAATCATAAGGGCAAGATTCTGTTACTGAAGCCAATATAATAAAGTGGCTTTAATCTTGGTTAGAGTTACTTTCATAGCTTTGAATACAGAAGAGCTGACATCAGTCTTATTGCTGCTTCTTGTCCATTGTAATCTTTTTCAATTAAAAAAGCCCTCCTTCTTTGTACCATATTTAGTTTGTGTAGGAACAGTTTAATAATGAAGTAAAGGCAAAACCACAATGAAGTAAATACAAAAACATACACTTGTTGGATGAGATATAAATCTAGTGACCTCTGCTGTTGTCCTTCAACCTAAAAAAACCATCTCTGAAGAATGTCCCAAAGGAGCTTTTCCAAAAGACAACTGGACTTTCTTGGTTTTTTCCATTGAAAATGTTTGGCTTCTCATCCAAGAAGCTTCTTCAGTTCTGAGACAACCATGACCTGGATGATTGAAAGTCTCCATAGATATCTCTGATAAAGAATACATGGTCAGGCACACATTTACCTTCCTTTTATACATCTCTTTCAGAGTCTTATATCTTGGAATAAAAATAGGTGTATTACAGAATCATAACTTATGACATTTGAGATCTATTATTTCTGTCTCCCCACTCTCCTTTTTGACTTGAAGTTCTATTATTCATCTTGAAGTTTGGAATTCTTTCTATGGAATAGCTTCCTGAAAGATGTTCATTCTGTTTTGTGGCTATGCCTACTTATCTGGAAAATAAATTACTTCCAATAAGGGGAAGTGTGTACATCTTATGGGTCTGCTTGACTTACTTCTAAACATATTAATGTCTATTTATCTTATATTTCACTCTGACCTTTTGTAATCCAGGCCCCTCCTTATTTTTAAAGCCCTCGGCTTCTAGACAATCAAGGAGAATTTGGTTTTTTCTCTCCACCTGCAAACTCCCTGGAGCTGGCTGTCTACTCACATATCAACTGTCCCTTCCATCTGACCCTCATGATTCCTTTGAAACAGCACAAGTGCTCCCTTCTCAAATCAGCTGCTACAGAAGCTAAAACAGGTAAGAAGCTGGAACTCTTAAATAAAGATACAATTCCCTCCCCACCCCTTAGAAGTAGGGAAGCCCAGTTACCTGAACTTTATCTGCCTCAAATAAAATAATCTGTTATTTGTTTGTTCTTCAATTTATGCAAAAAACTAAAACACCATTTTTTTCTGGAAAAAGCATTCAAATATCGCTTCTTCTGACACAATTGTGGCAAATTTTCTGAAATTTCTATTCCAACATCTTTAGTGTATTGGAGAAGATCTTAAAATTGCCCTCTGGTCCCAGATGCAATAGCTGTTTCTTTTTCTTCTCTCCCTCCCCCTCTTGCCTCATTCAGAGGGTTTGGGACAGGCATCACCCCAAATACACATTACAAATTCTGTTGCTTAGTCTGTATTGTGTGTGTATGTGCTTGTATTCCAACTCAACTTGTGAAAGCTAGTCATTCAACACTTGTAAAAGAGAAATTTTTAATGAGGACTGATTCACCTGCACAGGCATCACTTATCTCATCTCTTTATTACTCAACACTTAATGACTCATAGCTGAATGTGTGAACAGATTCCATTAAACGCGTTGCATTTAAGATGATGTGAGTGTAACCTTTCTGTCTTGTCCCTGGCAACAAAAGAGAACAAATCTTAGTGACTTTGTGTGATCATAAGGCAAATGTTTCCCACTCACAAGCCTAAATTGTTTCAGAATAATGTTTTCATTTAAAGGAGGCAAATGAGCTGATAAACTTAGGCTGTGTCCAGATGTGACCTTCATTCAATTCCTAGCATTGCATTTCTGGTTGGGGAATGGAGGAATGATAGAGTTTTCAGATCTGCAGGATTTGTTTTTGCTAAATGCAGGGAATCCTGATGCATCCCATCTAAAGAGCTAGGAAAATCATGAGCAGATGTTCTTAGAAGTCCACATTTGCTTTATTCCTCTCTATTATTCCCCTCCTATTCCTTCCTACAGTAATTGAGATCATACAAACAGGTGCTTACTGATCTGCACATGCATAGAGATTTCTGGCTTGCTGTTATGCACATGCCATGCTACACACAATGCACATTTCAGAAGGATGTAGGGAAGCAGTTTTAGACGCCTGAGGAAGTTCTAGGCAGATCACATTCAATAAATGGTACATCTGTTCAACGTGTTCGGTTCTTGGTGTTTTCTGAGTTTGATTGTTTTCCTCTAGACATTTCATTATCAAGCTAGGTAACATCATCCTTTTAAAGCATACTAGCCATGCATACTATGGCCTGGTAGTGAAGTGCTTGTGGGAAAACAACCAAGCTTAGAGATCCCTAAGAATCCAACACTTCAAACCTGAATCGGATATCCTCAACTAATAACCACAATTGAGCCCAAAATTTCTGTTGCTAGCAGGGCAGCTGTTAAGTGAGTTTTCCTCCATTTTATGACCTTTTTGCCACTGTTGTTAAATGAAACACTGCAGTTGTTAAGTGAACCATGAGGCTGCTAAGTGAATCCAGCTTTCCCCATTGACTTTGCCTTTTGGAAGTTGGCTGGGAAGGTTACAAATGGTGGTTACATGACCCTGGGACAGTACAACTCTCACAAAGACATGCCAGTTGCCAAGCATCCAACTTTTGATCATGAGACACTAGGAATACTGCAATGGTCATAAGTGTGAAATCTGGTCGTAAGTCTCTTTTGTCAGTGCTGTTGTAACTTCGAACAGTCACTAAATGAATGGTTGTAAGTCAAGAACTACCAGTATATTTCTTGTTATGAGAACATGCAAAATCTTTGTACACTTTCACATGTAAGATGCTAAGTTTTAAATCACACAAGAATCCTGAAAGTTCATTACTTTGAATGCGGATGCTCATATGCTTTTCTGATCACCTTTTTTGCTGATAATAGAGAGAATATCTATCAGCTTTTACAACTCTATCCTGCTTGCGAGAGATATTTCACTGTGGGTATGTTTATTTCTCATGCTGAAATTACATGTGGGTTTATAGCTTGCTGTTCTTAACAATAAACAAAGAAAATTTTAATGTCTGAAACTGAGAAGGTGGCATCTGATGAGTCATCTGATTGTCCATGCTATGCCAAATTCCATTTCAATAAGTACACCTGCCATTTCCAAGTTAAAGAATGATGCTACCATATGTTGAAGAATAATTGTTAATACTGATTCTGAGGAAAGGAAAGTATATCATTGCTTTCTAGGCACAATTTCCTTTATTTTCCATTTTCCATTCCATTCCACAAATTCTATTAATTTACCTTCACATAACCTCATTAATCTTGTTAATATTTTTTTTCATTGCAAATAACAGTCATTTTCATTAAAATGTAATCCTTGTAAAGTACCTGGAAGCTTCAGCTGGTACAGAATGTGGCCATGCAAGCAATTTGGGGTGCCCAAAAAAGGCACATACAACATCTTTGCTCTGTCAACTGTACTGGGTGCCCATTTGCTTCAAGATGCTGGTTACAATTTACAAGATCCTACATGACCTGAGCCCAGACTACCTACAGAACAATTTTTGTCTGGTTACACCAGCCTGTTCCACCTGGTCAGGCAGGGGAGGTATGTTACAGACCTCTTAGTTAAAGAACTTTGACTGGCAGGGTCCAGGAAGGGAGCATCCTCTACTGTTTCCCTTGCCCTCTGGAATATTCTCTCCCACCACCACAAGGTGAGTCAGCCCCCCTCTTCCTGCTCTTTGCAAAGGCGTTAAAATATGGCTCTGCGTCCTCCTGTGGGGAGCCTACAGTAGCCCAAAGCTGTGGGGCTGGGAAGTGCCCCAAAAGCCCTCTCTTTACCTTTTCATTAATTTGGCAGGGTTCCATCATCCTTGTCTCCTAATTTTTTTAACTCTTATATACTGTCTTTATATTTTAATGCTTTATTGTACACTGCCCAGAGTCCCTCTCTGAGACAGATGGGCAGTTCAAAATGAAAAATAAATAATAAAATAAAATAACAAAACAATAAAATAAAATGCAAAATACTGGTGTAAAAGTACTCAACAGAAGTTACTAAATATTAAGCAGATACCTGCAGCTGCTTTCTAAGATTTGGCCAAGTTAAATACAGGTTAGTCTAATTAAGGAGTGTAAGTGCTTCCCAGTGACTGGACCGTTTTTTTTCTGCAAGTTAATTTTCTCTCTACTATTACAAAATAAAATGATTTTTTTTAATGATTTTGCTGATTTTCTAATTTTTAAAAAACCTAACATTTTAAAATGTTGGTTTCTTTCTTGTCTGTTATAGTGACCAATGTTGTACCAATTTTTTTTCAAGGTGATGCTCTGGGGTCCAGGACAAGAATCTTTTCTGCCCCAGGGTCTGCCCTGTGGAACGTCATGTTTGAAAGAAATTTGAGGGTGGAATTTGTTTCTTCCTTTTTGGTCCAGAATAATCCAGTAAAGCTGAAGGGGAGGAAATTCAGAACAAAGAATGTACTCCTTCATTTACCTCCTTATGCATCGTAGAGTTTAAAATATTGGATTAAGTGAAAAAGATTCAAGTACAAGTCCATCTTCGCTCTCATTATCTAGCCAGGGAAGGGACTGGGTTTTCAACCCATTTTATTTCCTAGAGTTGGTTTGTGCTTCTCAGAAATGGAAGACACTGTTGTGGAAAGAAGTTGGAGAGACTACATGAAAGGATATAAAGGGATATAAACTGAACAAAGAAATATAAGGAAAAATACTTAATCTTAATCCATAAAATTTAGTTTAGACTACCATTTGTCAGAAATGGTGTAGGATCTCCTGTTTGAGCAGTGGGTTGGGCTAGATGACCTACAAGGTCCCTTCCAACTCTGTTAATCTATGTGTTATGACCAATCATTTGGCTAGCATTAAAATTGGAAATAGAGATATTATTGGAAAATAAAGCTGGCTGGTGTATAGTTATAAGTGCTAGAGGTGTCAAATATATATTTGTATATAAATGAATAACACAAATTAATAATATAATTAATATCTACCATGGGAGAAATTATTACTATTAGCATCAGTCTGGGCAGACACAAATAGGTAAAATAGTCATGAATAGATGGGTGAATTCATACACTATTTGAAACATTAATATTGGTGTTCTGTAGAGAGGGGAAAGAACAACAAATGTTGCGTTCCGTGATCTCATCTACCTCATCTGCTAGTTTGGCTTTCCTTGCCTTCTCCTGAAGACCTGCTTTCTCTCCTTCTCACCCCTTGGGTAACGTGGGCTGTTGGCCTATGGGGTCATTCAGCAGGCCCCTGCTATTCATGGTGGAAAGGGAAAGAGAAAATTGGAACAGAATTTGTAACAGTGCAAGATTGCTCATCTCTTTCTCCTTCCATGCCTCCTCAGCCCTTTTTGATGCCACTATATACTAAGCCCCTCTCCTATACCCCAGGCCCAACTGCATGAAGTAGTAAGTGCCAGTAGGTCTGTCCTAGGAACCAAAACAGACCTAGTGCTTGTCTTAAAAGAACTGTCAAGTAGGTTGAGTTTATTTCATGAGCCAATGGCATCAGTTCAATGCACGTGGGGGAAAGGGAAAAATTGAATGGACATTGTAAAATGCACACTTTCTCACACAAAAAAAGTGGTGAAGCCCAATAAAACTTCACTGTAGCAAATGCACTTTGCTTGACTAGATGCTGCTGCCAATATTTAACAATTGTATGTTTAAAATGCAGGTAGGTATATTGCCTCTTCCCATTGCCAGAACTAGGCTAGCTGCATTTTTTTTTTACAACAAAGATATTTGCCTTGACATTCCTATTGAAGTTTTGGCATTGCCATGTTGCTTAAGCTAATTAAAAAAAATGTCTTTAAATGAAAAAAGACTGCATATTTCCATCAGTCAGCGATCTATTAGTCATGCTTGACCATCTGTTATTTAAAGGGAATATGACAAGATGATTGTTATTTTTTTTAACATGGCAAATTGAAAAATGTGACTTTTTGATCTGTATTTTAATTGCAACCCCCTTCTGCCTGAATCTCTCTTGCACTTTTGTAAGAATAAGGATTGGCTTATGGAAATAAAATGGTGCCCTAAAACATTTTTTTTCAGTAATCTTTAAGTTTCTTTCCCCATTCCATCTGTCCACTGGGTGATGAAGAGACTTACTTTCTTTTTTCTTTTTTTCTAACAACAAAGTAATGAAAAGATCCTGTCTTCATGAAATGTGACATTCGGGAGTGCTTATTCCCTGTGGGCATCAGATCAATATTGCAACATTGAAAAGTAATCAGGCCTGTGGCTTTAAGAAAACAAAAGCAGGATCTAGAACAGGGATGTCAAACTCAAGGCCTGGTGGGTGGATCCAGCCCACAGGGTCTTAGATCTGGCCCACGGGGCCACCCTGGAAATAGTTACGGTGGAACTTTTGCCAGTGAAAATGGGCTCCGGAATTCCATTTTCAGCTACCATGGCCTCCTGCAGCCCTCTGCCAGTGAAAACAGAGCTTGGGAAGACCCTCCTGAGCTCCATTTTCACTGGCAGAGGGTTGCAGGAAGCTGTTGCAGCTGAAAACAGAACTCAGGAGCCCATTTTTGTGGCAGAGTGCTTGGGTCACCACAGGCACCCCCAACATGAATGTTGTTTCAAGCTGGCCACACCCACCCTGGCCACACACCCCCACACCCCCAAAGTCAAACACAACCTTGATGCAGCCCTCAATGAAATCAAGTTTGACACCCCTGATCTAGAACAAAATGTTGTAGCATGCTATCTTTTCTTCCATTCACATTACTCACAAAAAAACTTTCAATTCTTGTCATTTGTTTCCCAAGAGTTGAATTTGCTCTTCTGCAGCCCTCTTGGGACTAGCATCCTGATCTTTGCTACAAATGCAACGCTATAGCCAGTATGAATACTGAAAATAAA